>AWOL01S0028427.1:50882-78346 GCA_000715115.1 Nicotiana otophora | reverse complement strand
TTCGAGATGAAGTGTGTGTCATTCGACAGAAATGACATTGACATGCATTTTCAAAAAAAAAAAGTAATAAAAAAAAATTCTTTGAAATCAGTGGAGACATCAACCTGAAGCAAGCCTTTATCTCTTCCCTCCCAAAGTTGTTAGCAAGCCGAACCATGACCATAATTGAAGAAAAGTTTCAATCGATAATAATCCCACAAGTCGGCTACACCAGGCAAGCTATTTTTGTCGCATTAGAGGACATTTGTACACAACGCTCAGCCCTAAAACAAATTATCCAACACAATCCAGTGCTTGACAAAGCATGCCGCAGATCCGATATGGTCACCGGATCAGGATGTTCCTACCACACATCTAGACGATGGAAAAGATTCAGGGGGTTTAGATGGCCAAGAATTCCAGATGGAAAATCAAGGTCCAAGAGGTGCACAAAATATTTCAGACGAAGAAGTCCAGGAAATTTTCACAAGAAAAACAGATGCTTTATTTGCCATAAGATTGGACATTTCACGAGAAATTGTCCCCAGTGAGAAGATCTGTCAAACTCCTTGAAGCTATTGAAGATTACACTGGCATACATCTCGGAAAAGAGGAGGACCTTGAATCCATATTCTCTGTGGATGATGAACCCACTGAAGATACTTTACTCTCTCTTGATATATACGAGGATCAAGGCGATGACCACTACCAACGTTCAGAACCTGTTGCCAAAGCCCGAGAGGAGATCAACGCTCTCGTAGTCATCCCTCAAGTAGAACTCAAGGTTTATTCATTAAAATGGGATAAACCAACTCGAATTATTGCTTTCATTGACACTGGAGCTGCTTGTTCTCTCATGAATCTTGCTGTTCTCCCTGAAGATCAATGGGTGTCGCACTTTAAGGATTTTAACACTGCGTCAAATGGAATCCTGACTACCACCGTCATCACAAAGCATCCGGTCACAATTGAGTTCTTTCCAGGATTGAAGTATAGAACCAAGTTGATAGGGTGTGATGTACCAGGAAAAGATCTTATCATTGGATTCGACATTTTCAAACAACTGAAAGATCAACTCCAGATCAGGGCTAACGGGACAACCTTTAAGAAGCAGTTCAAACCTTATTCTGAGATTCCGAGGCTATTCCAAATCACCAACGACGAACAAATCAAAGATATTGAGCAAAATCTCATTGAGCATTCATGTGCTGAATCCCACAAGGATTTCATGGAGAAAGGAAAAAGACCGTTATGGAAAAACGAAGAGTTTTTTATCAAGCTCCCTTTCAAGAAGAATGAAAACATCAATCCAACAAAAGCGAGTCATTCAGGCATGAATCCAGATCATCTTCAACTTGCAAAGAAACAATGCGAAGAACTTTTGGAATCTGATCTAATAGAGCCATGTGATTCAAAATGGGCATGCAAAGCATTTTATGTCAACAAAAGAGCTGAGCAGACAAGAGGAAAACTCAGGTTAGTCATTAACTACCAGCCACTTAACCATTTTCTCCAAGATGATAAATTTCTTATCCCAAATAAACTCACTCTTTTCTCCCAATTAGCCAAGGCCAAATATTTTTCCAAGTTTGATTTAAAATCTGGATTTTGGCAATTGGGAATCCACCATGAAGAAAGACCCAAAACGGGATTTTGCATCCCCGAACATCACTTCCAATGGAAAGTCATGCCCTTCGGATTAAAAACTGCACCCTCCTTGTTCCAAAAAGCCATGATAAAAGTGTTCCAACCCATCCTCCATACCTCTTTAGTTTACATTGATGACATCCTGTTATTTAATGATACATTGGAGGAACATGTCAACTTGCTTCGTCAGTTTGAGGCACTGATAACACACTATGGAATCATGCTTTCAGCAAAAAGATGGTTCTTACCCAAAAAGAGATTGATTTTCTTGGAATGCATTTTGTCCAAGGTGCATACAGTCCAGAACCACATATATGTCAAGAACTACTCAAATTTCCAGATACCAGCCTCACAACAAAGCAGATCCAACAGTTCTTGGGCGTAGTAAATTATGTAAGAGATTTCATCCCAAATATCTCTACATATATTTCTCTGCTCACAGAGATGCTCAAGAAAAATGCTCTATCATGGGGAAAGAAATAAGATGAAGCAGTCAGGGAAATAAAGGAAATATCTAAAAATGTCAAGTCCCTCTACATCCCTTCTAAGAAGATACTGCAAACTGATGCCAGATGTGTATAAGAGACAGATATATATATGTATTTTTATTTTTTTTGTTGGTACCCTTAGACTCAAAGTTTAGATAGTTATATTAATAATAGTATATATATATATTATTATTATTTATTTTTTTTGTTGGTACCCTTAGACTCAAAGTTTAGACAATTGCATTAATAACAATTACATCGATCGATTTGGGAGAGAGAAACTTTTAGTGCACCGACTAAATTCAATTTATAATGTGTCTAAGCTATTTTACTACAGTATCTTATTAAAATTAAGATATAAATAAGTGGTTTGTCGTTTGGCATAAAGTGGTGTATGTGTATGTGTACGGAAAAGGGCACAAATTACAAAAGAGAAGCAGAAGGAATCATTCCGTTTGCTTGGGGAATAAGCAGCCCCCAATAGGAGCCATAATAACTTATTGGCAGTAGACACACGCGCTCCATCCAACTTTTCCATCCCTCAGCCATTGCAATAGCACGTGACTTTGCAAGTGTCCCTCGTCACTCGTCAGCTAATTTTCCAATCCAAACCATACGCTGCTTTGGAGTCTGGAGTACTGTATCTTGCAAGATTAAAGATTTATTTTAATTGTTACTCCACCAGCAAATAATTAAAATAATTCAAAATTACTCTGTTACCGTATAAGTTTTAAACTTTTAATTCAATACTATTACTACGCTCATTTTATTTTAGGTGATATTTTTTAGTTTTTATTTCATTCAAAAAATTTTGATTTTGTTTACTCTTGTATTGGTATAAATTAATTTATTGTATAATTATTTACCCGTAAAACAGTACAAATTCAGAGACGGATCCAGGATTCGAAGGTTGCGGGTGCCAACATGTTAGTATGCATGTCACTAGCTACAAAGATAGATTAGGAATAATAGACCGATTCGGTTAGTTTTTGGTTAATTCGAATATGTTTTTCATTCACAAAACAAATATGTTCGATTTTTGTTCAAATTTTAACGCTTAATTTAACACAATCTAAAATAAAAATGCAAAAGAAAACAACATTTCATGAAAGAACACCTCCAATATAAATTTTTTTAAAGAG
The DNA here is from genome assembly GCA_000715115.1 of Nicotiana otophora. Classification (NCBI taxonomy): domain Eukaryota; kingdom Viridiplantae; phylum Streptophyta; class Magnoliopsida; order Solanales; family Solanaceae; genus Nicotiana; species Nicotiana otophora. Next base: position 75,090 of record AWOL01S0028427.1, on the reverse strand, counting down.
TAGTTTAACTACTATATATTCTTTGTTTGACTAGATTAATTTACTTGTATTGTTCTTGAATTAATTTTTTATTTTAATTGTTGAGTTATATGATAATTATTTTCAAAGAAAAACCTTCAACATTCAACCTATGATATTCGACTCAAAATGACTATCAATCAAGCCATTTTTTTTTTCAAAACCCAATAGAAGTTATTGTTGAAATTATACTCTAATATATAAATTAATATCGCTTCAATAAAAAGAAAGAAATTATACGCTAATTAAATCAATTGAAATTACTTATCAAAAATAATTGCTCATAATGTAAGGTATAACGATAGAAATAAAATGATGACTTAAAGTTAAAAAAAATGAAAAAGAGAAAATTAGCAAATAAAAGAACGGAAAAGGGAGGAAAAGAGCCGAAAAAAAAGGAAAAGAAGTAAGGCCTAGGCCCAACCGAAAATAAAGGAAATCTTAATAAGTAAAAAAAAAGAAAAATTAAAAGAGATGCACCAACATGGAATCTATCTTGCTTTCACGAGGCCAAGGAAAGCTTTCAAAGGGGACGTTGAACCAATAGCACCCACTTCCACTTTGTGTCATCTGGGTGCCACTCTATTAATATATAAATTTTTTCACAGACATAATATGTGCATAGTAAGAATTTTAGAGAAGCGAGCGGGTGGCGTGGCACCCCTTCCTCATAATGTAGATCTGTCTATGAGTACAGTTGAATTTGTAACATGATTTTATAGATATGAATTAAATTGATCCGCAAATATAAAATAATAAAGAGTAAAAGTAAATTAATTAAGAGTAGTTGAGGAAATACGATCCCGAGCCTTGAATTGAGCTTCTCCGAAAGTATAAATAATATTGACAACAAAGTGCTTAGCAAAATGAGGTTAACAGAATAACAGAACAACAACAACAACAACAGCAGCAACCTAGTATAATCTCACAAGTGGGGTCTGGGGAGGGTAGTGTGTACCCAGACCTTACCCCTACCATGGGGTAGAGAGGCTGTTTCCGATAGACCCTCGGCTCCCCTCCCTCCAAGAACTCCCCACCTTGCTCTTGGGGTGACTCAAACTCACAATCTCTTGGTTGTAAGTAGAGGGTGCTTACCACAACAGAATAAGAAAGTAATATTTGTTATGAAAATAATTATATTGTGGATGTCCATTTATTACTCCGCTATAGATAATCTTCCTGATGAAGATTATTCATTTAGTACTCTGTTGAAGTTTATCTACAAGCAGCTGATGCAGGCAAGTTGCAAGCAACTCAATGAAATGATTTGCAGCAGCTTCTTACTAAACAGGCAGGTTGCAAGCAACTCATGCAAACAGTTTACAAGCAGCTAAAGAAAAGTCTTGCAACTGCTTTCTGAAAAGCCTCGCAGCTGCTTCCTTTCTTCTATAAATAGAGGAGTTTTCAGTTCATTATGTACAGAAATTTGAAGTTTGAATAATATATCAATCTCTCTCTATATACTTGTCTTCGGTTTATTTACTTTACAGTTTTTATTTTATAATACGTTATCAGCACGAGACTCTGCCATCTCGAGCAAATACTTTGAAAGTATCACATGTATGAACTTTCTTTTTCTAAATAATGTCAAATCTTTCTAAACTTGAATTTGTAGCCCTAGATATATCGGGCAAAAGCTACATGTCTTGGGTGCTTGATGCCGAAATTTATCTTGATGCGATGGGTATGGCAGGCACCATCAAATCAGGCATCAAACCAAGACCGTGCCAAAGCAATGATATTCCTACGCCATCACCTTGATGGGGGCATGAAAATGGAATATCTTACTGTTAAAGATCTAGTCATATTGTGGGATAATTTGAAAGATAGATATTACCACTTGAAGATGGTCGTTCTTCCACAGGCACGATATGATTGGACTCATTTAAGGCTACAAAATTTTAAATCTATCAGTGAGTATAATTCTGCTATGTTCAGAATTATTTTCCAATTAAAATTATGTGGTGATAATATTACTGATCATGATTTGTTGGAGAAAACTTTTACCACTTTTCATGCCTCGAACATGCTCTTGCAGCAGCAATATCGAGAGATGGGACTCAAAAAGTATTCTGAATTTATCTCATATCTTTTTGTACCCGAGCAATATAATGGGATATTAATGAAAACCCATGAAAGTCGACCTACTGGTTCTTGTCCGTTCCCTGAAGTGAGTAAGACGAACTTCTACCAAGCTAAGCGTGGAAGAGGACGTAGCCCCAATCGTGGTCATGACCGTGGTGGGGGAAGAAACACTAATCATGGTAATAATAATGCACCAAAGAACCATCCTCACCGCCAACAGTGAAAAATGAAGGAACAAAAGCATGAAGCGGTGCAAGCAGCAAACGCAAAAAATGCATGCTATGGATATGGAGGAAAAGGGTACTGGTCACGCACATGCCGTATGCCAAAGCACCTGGTTGAGCTGTATCAAGCCTCCCTGAAGAAGACTGAGAAAAATACTGAAGCAAATTTTATTTCTGAAGATAATTTAGACTTCATACATTTGGATGTAGCTGATTACTTTGCACTCCCAGAAGGATAAACAAGTCATGTGATCGGTGATGAATCTGTAGAGATGTAAATATTTTAATTTTTGTTGTTTGTAGTAGATAGTATGGCTATGTAATAGTTGTACATAAATAAAAGTTATGCTTTGATAATAATATTTACTATCATATTTATTTTGTTTATGTCATTTTAAAGAATATGGATAATCCTCAAATTATGTTTGGATCAAAGACCAATCATGAAGATATTTGTGTAATTGATAGTGGAACAACTCATGCCATATTCAAAGATCAGAAATACTTTTCTTATTTGCATAAGGAAAAAGCAAATGTTTCTACAATTTTTGGTAATATAAGTTTGATTGAAGGTTCCGGAAGAACTATTTTATTTTTCTCTAAGGGAAAAAAACTTATTATAGACAATGTATTATTCTCCTCCAAGTCCCGAAGAAACTTGTTGAGTTTTATGGATATCCTCCGAAATGGGTATCATGTTGAGACGATAGATGAAATGAATATGGAATATCTTTGTATTACAAAGAATGTTCATGGCCAGAAGTGCATTGTAGAAAAGTTACCAACTTTATCTTCTGGCTTATACTATTCAAAGATTAGTACAGTTGAAGCACACTCTATCGTAAATTGGAAAGTTTACTAATTCAAATACTTTTGTGTTTTGGCATGGCCGTTTGGGCCATCCTGGATCAATAATGATGAGATGAATTACTGATAATTCGAGTGGGCATCCATTAAAGAACCTGAAGATTCTTACAAATGATGAATTTTCTTGTGATGCTTGTTATCAAGGCAAAATGATCACTAGACCATCAACAATGAAGGTTGGCATTGAGTCTCCTGCCTTTTTAAAGCATATACATGGGGATATATGTGGACCTATTTACCGACCAAGTGGGTTGTTCAAATATTTTATGGTTCTAATAGATGCATCTTCAAGATGGTCTCATGTGTGCCTACTATCATCTCGCAACCTGGCGTTTGCAAAGTTATTAGCCCAAATAATTCGATTAAGGGCACAATTCCCAGATTATCCTATAAAGGCTATTCGCCTTGATAATGCTGAAGATTTCTCAACTCAAGCTTTTGATGATTAATGTCTATCAGTTGGGATAAAAGTTGAACATCCTATAGCTTATATTCATATTCAAAATGGCCTCGCAGAGTCACTTATTAAACACCTGCAGTTGATAGCAAGACCACTAATTATGAAAATAAAATTGCCCACTACTGTTTGGGGCCATGCTTTCTTGCATGCAGCGTCACTTATCCATCTCAGACCGACACATTATAAAAAATATTTTTCGTCACAATTAGTTTTTGGACATGAATCAAATATTGCCCATCTACGAATTTTTGGATGTGTTGTATATGTGCCAGTAGCACCATCACAACGCAGTAAGATGGGCCCGCAAATNTTTTGGTCATGAACCAAATATTGCCCATCTACGAATTTTTGGATGTGCTGTATATGTGCCAGTAGCACCACCACAGCGCAGTAAGATGGGCCCCCAAAGAAGGTTAGGAATATATATTGGGTTTGAATCACCCTCTATTATTCGCTATCTTGAACCATTGACGGGAGATTTATTTACTGCTCGATTTGCAGATTGTCGATTTGATGAAACAAATTTCTCACAATTAGGGGGAGAGAAAAAGAAAATCAAAAGAGAAATTATGTGGAAAGTTTCATCATTACCTCACTTTGATCCACGTACCCCTATATGTAATCAGAAGGTCCAGAAGATCATCTGTTTATAGAATATAGCAAATCAAATGCCAGACGCATTTACTGATTTGAAAAGGATAACTAAGTCACATATCCCTGCAGAGAATGTGCCTATCCGAAATGATGTCCCAGCAGGACCATCTACTAGCATGAGAGCTAGTGAACCTAAAGCACGCCTAAAGCGTGGTAGGTCTTTGGGTTCTAAGGATAAAAATCCTAGAAAAAGAAAATCGACAAATGATCAAAATGATATTATGAAGGGATCTCCTGAGGAGACCCAACATCTGATTAGTTCTGAGATTCCTGAAGAAATCAATGAACCCGAGACTCAAGTGAGTGAAGAACTTTTAATAAGTTCTACTGGTGATGGGATTAATTTAAATCGATCTAAAATAGTGGTGGATAATATTTTTGCATATAATGTTGTACTTAACATTATGCAAAATAGTGAGAATCTTGAACCCCGATATGTCGAAGAATGTCGACAAAGATCTGATTGACCAAAATGGCAAGAGTCAATTCAATCGGAATTGAAGTCACTTGCTAAAAGAGAGGTCTTTGGACCAGTAGACCAAACATCTGCTGGTATAAAGCCAGTTGGTCATAAATGGGTTTTTATGCGAAAAAGAAATGATAAAAATGAAGTTGAAAGATACAAGGCTCGCCTTGTTGCACAAGGATTCTCACAACGACCTGGAGTCGATTATGAAGAAACATATGCACCCGTTATGGATGCCATAACATTTCAATATCTTATCAGTTTAGCCTTACGTTAAAGGCTTGAAATACATCTAATGGACGTGGTTACAACTTATCTATACGAGTCACTTGATAATGAAATTTACATGAAAATCCCTGAAGGATTTAAAATGCACGAAGCATATTCAAAATCTCGAAAAATGTACTCAATCAGATTACAAAGATCTTTGTACGGTTTAAAGCAATATGGGCACATGTGGTATAATCGCCTCGGCGAATATTTGCTGAAAGCNTATAATCGCCTCAGTGAATATTTGCTGAAAGAGGGTTACATAAATAATGTTATTTGTCCATGTATTTTTATAAAGAAAATGGCTTCAGAATTTGTTATACTTATTTTTTTATGTTGATGACATAAATCATATTCGAACTCGAGAAGATCTCCAAAAGGCAATTGAATATCTTAAGAAAGAATTTGAGATGAAAGATCTTGGAAAGACAAAACTTTATCTTGATCTGCAAATTGAACATTTAGCAGACGTGATCTTTATCCATCAATCTGCCTATACAGAAAGGGTCTTAAAACGCTTTTACATGGACAAAGCGCACCCATTGAGTACACCAATGGTTGTTCGATCACTTGAAGTGAATAAGGACCCGTTCCGACCTCCAGAAGAGGATGAGGAACTCCTGGGTCCTGAAACACCCTATCTCAGTGCAATTGGTGCACTTATGTATCTTGCTAATGCTACAAGGCCTGACATAGCATTTTCTGTTAATTTACTAGCAAGATATAGTTCTTCTCCTACACGGAGATATTGGAACGGGATTAAGCATATATTGTGATATTTAAACGGAACTCTTGATATGGGTTTGTTTTATGCTAACAAAGATAGTGCAGATCTTGTTGGTTATGCAGATGCAGGTTATTTATCTGATCCCCATAAAGCTAGATCTCAAACCGGGTACGTGTTTACATGTGGAGGTACTATCATATCATGGCGCTCCACAAAACAATCTATTGTTGCTACTTCTTCAAATCATGCTGAAATAATAGCTATTCATGAAGCAAGTAGGGAATGCATATGGTTGAGATCAATAATTCATTTTATTCGAGAAAAATGTGGTTTAGAATGTGAGAAAAGATCCACAATTTTATACGAAGATAATGCTGCATGCATAGCCCAGTTGAAGGGAGGATTTATAAAAGGAGATAGAACAAAGCACATTTCACCAAAATTATTCTACACACACGATCTTCAGAAAAATGGTGACATTGATGTGCAACAAATCCGTTCAAGTGACAATCCGACAGATTTATTCATTAAATCTTTGCCAACTTCAACTTTTGAGAAGATGGCATACAAGATTGAAATGCGGAGACTCAAATATTTGAAACAAGATTTTCATCAAGGGGAGTAAATACGCAATGTACTCTTTTTTTCTTAATAAGATTTTTTCCCGCATGGTTTTCCTTATAAGGTTTTTAATGAGGCAGCTAGAAATACGTATTACTAAATATGTGTACTCTTTTTCCTTCACTAGGATTTTTTCCACTGAGTTTTTCCTAGTAAGGTTTTAACGAGGCACAATACCTTTTAATTAACATCCAAGGGGGAGTATTATAAAAATAATTATATTGTGAATGTTCATTTATTACTCCGCTATAGATAATCTTCCTGAAAAAGATTATCTATTTAGTACTCTGTTGAACTTTATCTATAAGCAGCTGATGCATGCAGGTTGCAAGTAGCTCAATGAAATAATTTGCAGCAGCTTCTTACTAAACATGCAGGTTGCAAACAGCTCATGCAGATAACTTACAAGTAGCTAAAGAAAAGCCTTGCAGCTGCTTCCTTTCTTCTATAAATAGAGGAGTTTTCAGTTCATTATGTACAGAAGTTTGAAGTTTGAATAATATATCAATCTCTCTCTATACTTGTCTTCGGTTTATTTACTTTACAGTTTTTATTTTATAATAATATTAGCCTTTTTTCATACAAGTCTTTTTTTTCCTGTTTAGTGATTATAATTTTTTTTATTTATAGCTAAATTAAGGGAGACAAGATCTTCAAATTGCTCTTTAAGACGAAGAAAGACCTCTTTTAATAGCCGCATAACGGTTAGTAGACTAAAGGAGTTGCTTTTGGTCTCCTACTTTTGGGCGACCCAAAATTTTCTAACAGTTATAGGTATTTAAGTCAAATTTTCTTTAAGAATATTATGTATTTTCAAATAAAATAAACAATTTTCTAGGAAAGATGGAAGAGTAAGTACTTTGGGATTCACTCCCTGTTTACCTTCTTGCCTTGTTTTTATATATATATATTTATGTAGACATCACAATTAAAAGTGTATTCACTTTTGCTATTCCACGTTCCTTTGGCCTTCTCCACAATTCAAGTGTTAATATCAATGAGTAACTATCTTACAAAGTATTCATAAAATAAAAGAGCAGAATCACAATTGCGACCTCTTTTGTCTGTTCTCAAGTTTTTGGCATTGCATAAGAATATTGAAGCATAAAAAATGTATCAAGTTATATATATATTTGTTTAATCATGTTTGATTGTTCTATATTTTTTATTATTGTGCATCTGCTATATTTTACAAAAAATATTAATAATTTTATATCTTAAAAATATAGAAAAATAAACTTTGAAAAAGTTATATAATTTGTTCTATAACAAAAAAGCTTACGACCCTTCATTGAAGTTTGGTTGCAAGCCACATATATCATTGAGCCGCCTTTAAGTATAAATACTAAGATTCTTTGTGACGACTGCAATGATATCTTCTTTAATCGGTACCTTGCTTTCAAACTCTTAACTTAAGTTTAATGTCTTCCGACCTCGTACAACACCGATCGCTTCCTTGTAGCTGGTATCAACTATTTGCTGACTCATATACTTTTTACTGCCACGTGTTAACTCGACGAATATCCACTTGTCATTTATTAATTTTACCTCATATAATAATTATTTACAAGCCTAAAACTTAATTTGATATTGATTTTCAATTATATTCGAGCTCTCTTTCTCTCGTGTAGATCAGAAACATACTAATAGCCTTTTTCGGCCAAGTTTTTTCAAGGGCCAAAAGTTTTTTTTTCCTATAAGCAATATTTGTTTACTCAACTTGAGGTGCTTGGTTATGCTTTTTGAGGAAAAAAATACTTTTGGAAAAGGTAGAAGTAGTTTTTAAGAAGCAGAAGTAGAAGCAGTTTTGATTATTCTTCTTACCCAAAATACCCTTAACAAAATATAGTATAACCCAAAATGATCTTACTTATTTTAAACCTATTACTTAAGATATTAATGTATAAGTATTTTTTCTTATTTTTAGGATTGTTTCTAATATATAGTGACTTTAGAGGTGGATGTTTTAATAGTTGTTGAATAATGTTTTAATATATTTATATCATCTTAAAAGAATTAAAGTACGCTTCAATTTTATTTTCATATTTTACTTAAATAAAATGAAATGATTTAATTACTATCTTTAATAATAATAATAATATTTTGAGATTATTTATGTATTTATAATATTAACTATTAAGTAAATCTTTTCATTTTCTTATTCATAATTTTCATACTTAAAAGTAGCTTGACCAAATTAAATTGCTCAAAAGTATTTTTCATATTGATTAGGCAAACATATCTCCAAAAATATTTTTTTCAAAAAAATACTTTTGAGGAAACAACCTATAATACAAATAATAAAAAGTAGAAACATAGTACATGTTTAATCCTTTTTGAATAAGGAAACTTCTAATGGCAGGCAAGCAGTTCTCGGTCGCTGTCGCACTGTAAACTTTCGAACGGACATTTCATTGTTTTGTGATAAATTTTTCTATTTGTTGACTTTGACTTAATGGCCACTTTTCCTTTTTCTCTCTCTTTTGTTCTGATGCTCACTTTTCTTCCAGCTATTGGGAAGTTTTCTCGCAAAAGGAATAGTATATATTAAAAATTTATAAAATATAAATATAAACAAAAAGACAGCAGCTTTGTTCTTTTCTTCAAAGGTAGAAAAGATAGAGATACTTCTTCGTTGCTTCTGAGTTCTGACGTTGTAATAATTATTGGCTAAAGTCACACTAAAAATTAACTATTTCATAAATTAAGGAAAAGAAAGCAAGTAATTAGTAATATGCTCACTATGGCTTATATAGAGCCTTGAGTTCGGAGTTGCGGTCTCCCCATTGCTTAATTACTAATTACATTAAATTTTAAGTTATATGGGCCAACAATTTACTTTTAATATAATTTAACTAGTGATGGCTTATTAATATCAAATTACTATAATGTCTGATATATAAATTAACTCGTAATTAACTATTCGGTGATCAACCACTTTGGTTGACTCGAGGCTTAATATAACTTATTTTTACAATTAACTAACAAGTTCTCCCTAAGCAAAGAATATATAGAAGGAAAACGAATCTATTATTGTCTTCATTTTCAAAAGCTTGATGAAAGAAAGAGTTGTTATAGAGTTTGTTGTCTCAATTAAGATGCTAAGGTATAAATAAACAAAGCCATATCTTGTTGCTTGCCAATGAGGTATGGTATGATGTTGTCAACGTCTCTTCCTTTGTTAAAAGCGCTCAGAATAGGGAGAATTAATTAAAAGTTGAAGTTTGGTATCTATATTTGCAAATATTAAATTTTCAGTGTTTGAAATACTCGCAAAATATTGAAAAATTCGTTTGAGAAACATTTCTAAGTGAAACAATAACTTTCACTTGCAGGATCCAATTTACTTTAAGAGAAACTCATGTCAAAAGTCAAAACAATTCAACTTCTAAATATTGTTTCTGAAATTCAACTTAAATGTTTTTTTTTCACTTCAACCAAATATTATCCAAACGCTTATGAAGAGGTTGATTTATTTAGGCAGAATACATAGACAACCCCTTAAACTCAGGTCATGACGTATTGGCCATCTCAACTCTAATCAAATGTCCCAATTAAACCCAAGTTGAAAATTTTGTGCACAAATAAAAGCGCGTGCACCTCACGCATTCAACGTGGAAGATGCAACCAATTACAAAGAGACAAAAATGACATGTCACTCACTACATTCCTCTCCCTCGCCTTTCTATTCTTCTTCAACCCATCCCACTTCTCTCTATCTTCCCGTCTCTTTCTCTCTCTAAGATATGTATATCCTCTCTAATCCTCCCACTTTCGCTCTTTTTCTCCGGAAAATCAAAGAAGAGCCATCAAAAGTTGGCTGGGATAATGAAGTAGAAAAATATTTTGGCCGGAAAATAAGCCGGCGGAATCTCTTTTTAAAGTGGAGAAATTAAAATTTTGTTGGGATTGATTGGCTATTTGATAAAATCCTAATTCGAATTCACCGCCTGTTAGGGGCAATTATTCCATGAAAGATGCTAATGAACCTACTACCTAGGCGTGAGTCTTTGCACGATTCTTGTTGTTCGTCGCTTGTCGGAAAAAATGGTGCGGGTAGATTTGGTTCTGGCCATAAACTTTTCTGTTTTTTTCCTGTGTTTTCATTTGACAAGGTAGGTTGATCTGATGATAAGCACCCTCCAATTCCAGCCAAGAGGTTGTGAGTTCGAGTCACCCAAGAGCAAGGTGGGGAGTTCTTGGAGGGAAGAATGCCGAGGGTCATTTGGGAACAGCCTCTCTACCCCAGGGTAGGGGTAAGGTCTGCGTACACACTACCCTCCCCAGACCCCACTAGTGGGATTATACTGGGTTGTTGTTGTTGTTGTTTCTACTCTTTCCTTTAGCTTTTTCTTTTTACAAATTTCCAAACTCTTCATTCATTCACGCTCTCAATTTTGGTTTGAAACACATTTTGTCACGTATTAGCAATAAGTGCTTGATTGGAATAGACTTGAGGTGGCCAATAGGTCATGAGCTGCTTTAAAGTGAAAAATATGGCCAAGTTTAAGGGACTGTCCGCCATTTATTTACCAAAACAGCAAAGTAACACATAGCCTAAGGCCATGTTAGTGATGGCACTTTAGGGAATCAAATCACGTTGTGATCTTTATCATAGAAATAGAGACAAGGTTCTTTAAAACATTTCATTAATTGGGTCCTAAATATGGTCCCTGCTGCTGGCTGCTACTTTAATTGCACCCATACAGATAACCTTAATAGGAAAAAGAGAAAAGTAAACGCTACTAATGTACTGTATGTTTCTTTTTCTTTTTGGGTCGTTTTCCCAATCTGTTGATTTTTGCTTTTAACTGAAAGAAACTTATTCAAAGAAACTAATAGTAAATGTTTGCAAACTATTCAAAGAACGAGCAATAAAGTTCTCTTCAACCTGCGAGGATCCAAGAGGGCAGTTCTGTTACTAATTATCCTTTATGTTTTATGCCACCTTTTTTGGTGAGAGTTTTAAGTAAAATATTCGATACTCCTATTATTTAACAGAAGGATAAACTACCCAGCTTAAACAATGGCAAAATAATACTATATTATATTTTCATGAAGATTCTCGTTCATATTTGATACTTATTTATTAAAATTATCTTAATTTTATATATTACCTGTCTTAAACAAGGATTATTTATAAATTATATATATTCCACCTTAAAAAGACTCCCAATCCATTATTAGTGTCTTAAATTAGGAGATTCTTTGCTTGGAAAAAGGCACAACTAAAGGGAACAATGGTGTTAACCATGTTTGAGTATCTGATGGTGGCAATAGCAGCTCCCGTCATCGGAAAATTATAGGCCCGAAGTATACAATCCTAGATCGTGCTGAGTTGTTGGAATAGCTTGAGTGATTGGCAAGATTGGCTTGAACATCAAGTGGGTTATGAGCCTCGGAACGATAAACTTTGGCTACAAAATGCCTGAACCAGTCACAAATTAAATTTGGTATTGAACTCTTTGAAGGTAATTGGCTTTTCCATTGAATGGCTCTGTTGAAGCATTGTACTACTGTCCAAAGTTGGATGAAATGAGTTGGATGAAAATCCTCCTCGACGATGAGCAGTAAAGAGTTTTTAGTATTCGGGTGTTTGACTCTCCACCATTGACAACTATTAAAAAGCTTTGAAGATTTGAATTTGAATTTGGGTTTTCAAATACCATTATTTGTTTGGATTGGGTGTTGTTGCAAACAATTGAGAATATTGTTTGGAGTTTATATCTCAATTTTGAGGGTGTTGGTTGAAGATTAGACTTGATTTTGGCTGAATTTCAGATTGGAATTCGAAGAAGAAGAAGAAGAACACATGACATACCATATACTTATGAAAGTGTAGTAAAGATGTAGTATAATTATATGTAAATTGTATTCTGTTGTAGTTATATATATTTTTTTTATTTGAATGTTGTACGAAAGTTGAAAAATAGTTGTATAATGTATGAATCGTTGTATAAAATTTGTATTTAAGTTATTAATACTATCTTTTTGCATAAAGTTGTTGACATGTATCAAAATTTGTCCAAAGATTTTACAAGGTTAATAACTATCGTGCAGGGCTAGTAAAGTATTCTGCTTCACTTGATTGGTTAACATACCCAATACACTAATCTATCACAAATTAACGAAACTTATTTAAATCAACACTAAAATGGATACATCGTACTTACAATTAATATTATACAATTTGATGGCACAACATATATATAAATTTAAAAATAAATTTCATACAAATTTAATACAAATTGATATATCTACAACAACATACATATTAAAAATAAATTTCATACAAATTTAATACAAATTGATATATCTACAACAACATACATATTAAAAATAAATTTCATACAAATTTAATACAAATTGATATATCTACAACAACATACATATTAAAAATAAATTTCATACAAATTTAATACAAATTGATATATCTACAACAACATACATATTAAAAATAAATTTCATACAAATTTAATACAAATTGATATATCTACAACAACATACATATTAAAAATAAATTTCATACAACTAATTATTTAGTATACATTTATTTACAACTTATCTACAACTTTCATACAATATTTTTACCCATTTAAAATACATCTACAACATCATACAACTCAAATACAATTTTCATACAAATTTTATACAATATCTTTTTGTATATTTTATATTTGATTTGTATATATTTTGTACGGCAAAGGGCCAAATATACCCCTGTACTTTCGAAAATAGTCTAAGAATACCTCTCGTTATATTATTGGGTTATATATGCCCCTCCCGTCATACTTTGGAACAAAAATACTTTTATTTTGGATGGATTGCCACGTGTCAGCACCAAATTAAAATAGTCCATTTCTTTTTTTTACCCGATCCATTTAAAAGAACCCCACAACCAGACCCAAATTTTACCCCACGTAAAATACAACCTAACGTAAAAAAAAGAACCCCATTTTACTTTACCTCTCCATTGAAACAGAAAGAAGCGAAAAATTAGAAGAAAAATTTATGAAGTTGAACCTCATTTTTCAGCTCTGAATTGTTATTTCCTTTGATTATCATCTAATTTATTCACATCTCTGGAGAACTTATTCTATTGAAGTTTAATCATTTAATTCCTTCATTATCTTTCCTTTCTTCTTTTCTGTTTTGTTTTTGTAACATCTTTTCTTAACTTTGGCTTCATAAAGCAATATAACGTGTAAGGGCAAATTATTTGGTACTTTAATCTATTTTGAGTTCTCGAAAGTGGCGGAGGAGGGGGAAGATTATTGCAATAGACTAGTTGTCTCTGTCAACACTCAGTGTAACACCCATTATACGAAAGAAATTCAACATATAAAAAAGGTTATTATCGTCGCCTATCAGAGGGTACAATTGATGAAAGTAACATCATTTTGACTAACTTCAGAGTTTGGGTTCAGGGTTTGGAAGGAATCTGAGAGAAGACAAAGCTGATCCCTTAATTTAAAATTTGGGTCGGGTGTGGGTTTCTTTTAAACGGGTTGGGAAAAAAATAAATGGGTCATTTTAATCTGGTGCTGCCACGTGGTACTCCATCCAAAATAAGGGTATTTTTGTTCCAAATTATGACGGTAGGGGCATATATAACCCAATAGTACAACGAAAAATATTTTTAAACCATTTTCTAAAGTACATGAGTATATTTGGCCCTTTGCCGTATTTTGTATGTGGTGTGTGTTTCTTCCTCTCTAAAATTCCAATCAAAACTTTCTCGCTTAATACAATTTTTGATACATATCAATAACTTTATGTAAAAAGATTGTACTGATAACTTAAATACAAATTTTATACAATGATTCATACTTTATACAACTATTTTTCAATTTTCATACAACATTCAAATAAAAAAAATGTTGTGAGTTGCTGTGATGGTAAGGTGGGTTGCTCTGATGGTAAGCACCCTCCACTTCCAACCAAGAGGTTGTGAGTTCGAGTCACCCCAAGAGCAAGGTGGGGAGTTCTTGGAGGGAAGGATGCCGAGGGTCAATTGGAAACAGCCTCTCTACCCCAGGGTAGGGGTAAGGTCTGCGTACACACTACCCTCCACAGACCCCACTAGTGGGATTATACTGGGTTGTTGTTGTTGTTGTTGTTATTCAAATAAAAAAAATATAACTACAACAAAATACAATTTACATATAATTATACTACAACTTTACTATAAATTCGTAAGTATATTGTATGTTATGTTTTCTTCTTCTTCGACTTTCAATCTTAAATTCAGCCAAAATCAAGTCTAATCTTCACCAAACATCCTCAAAATTGAGATATAAACTCCAAACAATATTCCCAATTGTTTGCAATAACACCCAATCCAAACAAATAATAGTTTTTGAAAACCCAAATTCGAATTCAAAGCTTCAAAGCTTTTTAATGACTGTCAATGGTGGAGAGTCAAACACCTTCAAAATTTATTGATTGACAATTTCAATTTGAACACCAATTATGCAACATGAAAGGAAATTGTTAAGTTAAAACTCTATAGTAAAACGATTGAAATCCATTGATAAATTCCATTAAAAATATATACAACATGAAAGGATAAAAAATAGAAGACATCAGAGAAAGAAATATTGGGGAAAGAATAGAGAATGAGAGATTGGGAGAGAGAGCGCGGGTGAGAGAGAAAGACGGAGAGAAAGAGCGCAAGAGAGAGAGAATAATGATGAGAAATAATTGATTCCTTATTCAATTTCTAATATAAATGGATACTCATTTAATTCTAAAGTGTATATAATTGGCATATTGTATATGTATATGTAATTAAATTGAAACTTGAGTAAGGAGGATAATAAAATTTTAAATAATGTATAGGAAGGTAAAAATCCCAAAAAATTACAAACTATACAGCTCCATTTTGCAATAAGCCCAAATTGGTTAACGGGTAGATTTTCATTCATTTCAAACAGGACTGGTTCGCTCATCCAGAGACCAACCAGTAAGTAATAATTTCAGGACAAATTCAAAAATAACCAAGATTTACAAGTGGTAATTAAAAAATAGCCATATTTTCAAACGTAATCGAAATTTAGCCACTTTTCATGTAAAGATAAATTTGAACGAAAACACTGTTCAAAATTCGAAAAATATTCCAGCATAATATACTGGAGTTCCAGTATAATATACCGATCCGGCATAATATGTTGGAAGTTCATACAGAGGTGCTCCAACATCCAGTATATTATGCTGGAACTTTCCGCGTGTTGGAGTTCCGCATAATATGCTGGAAGTTCATACATAGGTGCACCGATCTCCAGTATATTATGCTGGACCGGTTCGTGTTGCACCAAAATAGTGGCTATTTTTGAATTACCAGTTCGAAAACTGGCTAGCCCGTGCTATTTTTACATGATTTTGCAAGCAAACAAAAAATTCAAGTCCCAAAACTATTTTTTTCCCCAAGATGTTTAACATGAACTAATAAAGCCTGTAGATTCAGTCTTTAGATATTTATGGAAATCATTAACTGTACATTCAGTAGGGAAAAGAACAAAATAACCAAAAGAACTACAAATCTGGCACATCATAGCCTAAACACTTATTAAGGTACTAGATAGCTAGAAAAATTCATTTGATCACCCTTAGGAATTCCAGAATTCTTGATAGTTTTAGCTGCGGTAACAAAATTGAAGCTATAACCAATAGACACTTGGATTGATGGCTTTCCATCAGCCAGCATGGTTCAACGGCGCGTGACCTTACAGCTTACATGACCGTGAATCGTGATGCAAACTGCCACGCATATACTGCTCTACTTGCTGCCTTAGTTCTGCTGGATAGATCTATTCTGCATCGAATCTGATCTTCTTCGGTGCAGCCTGAATTGAACCCACCTGCAAATGATATTGCCAAAATTAATTCTAACTTATGTTTTTCTAAGGTTAATCTATTCAAGTCTAATTCTTTGGAGGGTGCATCGTAACATAACATATTATACTTTTTAATATGTAGCATACAGAAGTCATGCACAATGAAATACACAGAAAACCTCATATACAAGTGATAGATTGCCAATTCTCTAAATTCACAAATTTTGGTGGCTCCTTCGTAAATACCATAACCCCTGCATGTAACTTCCTAATGGACTGTGCAATAGTTTCAGCTAATCTATAAAACTCTTGCATTGTTCTCGTGCAAAGGCCAAAGCATTGGTCACTTTCCTAATTCCAATTCTTTCGAGTGGTTAGCCAAGTGTTTAGCATTCTTGCACCGACGAAACAAATGCTGCTCAACAGTACGATACTAGCCGAGCATGCAAAAGTTGCTATAAAGAAAATATCATGTGCAAAATCTAGTTAACTGCTATATTAACCAAAACATAAAAAGAGTTTCCGTACTCTAACTAGTAACAAGCTGGCTGTATTTGCAGTATCACAAAGAAAGACAGAGAATAAACGAAGCTCATATGTTCTTACAATTTCTGGGCACTCATAGTCAATTCCTGCTGCTTCAATCCTCTTTCGCCTCTTCTTGTCGCGCTTTAATATTTCTTCAACCAACTTCTTGTGCTCATCCAGTGTTCTTTCCTGGATATGATTGTTGGCACCCAACAAGCTTATATTTGAAAAGATAATGGGAGTTCATAATACTAGACTCTTAACATGCTCTTAAGTCTTAGCACATGCCAAAAGCAAAAATGTTAATATCCCACTGAATCTTACCTTATCTTGATGCTTCTTTTCAATTTTAACCCAATCCAAGGGTTTGTACCAGCGGTTCACACCTTTCCACCTATGTACAAATCAGAGTTGTTAATCACCATCAGATAAAAATTCAAATTTTGAAATATGCATCTCCATGCTAATGAAGTATCATAACCTACCCACTAAATTTTCAACTACTTCATAGTCCTTGTGAAGTTTTAAAATATTCACGATAATACCATGGTTCTAGATATATCTTTTGCTCCCTTATAATGAGATTATGTAGTCAGAACATGACCAAATTAAATGTCTTCAAGTCTATGTACATGGGAGGAATCATATCATCATGAAACCAAATAACTTGTGCATCTCAATTTTCAATCCTGAACTCATAACTCATAATGTAGGGAAAAGATTAAGAATAATATCAGACTTTTGGTGTCTTTAGTAACAAGAAATTTACATAGCAGAGCTTCAAATATATAATAAGCACTATCAGCACTTCAAAACCGCTCTCTGACATGTAGAGATCCCATTATGTACCCAACCAAAGCACAACATGCAACAACATATTTACACTATTTCTGAAGGTGCAATATGTTGGCTAGTCTTTCACACAGAATTTCAGAGCTTCCAATAATTTATTTTTTACTTTCCGCCCAAGCCTAAGACCTTTTTCCTTCCCTCGGTAGAAGCTGTTGCCTATTCGGAATCTTTAAGACTAAGCATGTATAATTTTGAAGCAGAAAACATTCAATCAATTACACTAGTACTTCAATTTTGCAAGTTGATGTATTTTTTTTTAAAAATGTTTTATCATACACAAGGGGGGGGATTACAAGGTGGGGGGGATCGAACCCCCAACAACAATGTGGATTATCAGGTAGCCAACCAACAGGCTACCATGAATCCCCAATATATTCTTTAATCCAACCAAAAAAGTGTTCTGAATGAAAATTGATATGCAAGTAAAGGGAAGAAAGAGAAAAGATGGAAAGAAACAACAGAAATTTAACAATCTCTTCAGAGTTGGACATAAAACAAAGTACCATTACAAATTGGACGAGAGAGAGAGAGAGAGAGACCCTTACAGTCTTGGATGTACATGTTCAGGAGGAATAAGATGAACTTGCAATAAGTGCTCAAACAAGAGATAATTATGCATAGTATCCGCAACAACTTTTGCAACCTGCACTTACCCAAAAAAGACAACCAGAACGGAAAGAAAATGATCAGAGGATTTTATAAATGCATATCTATAACACTACAAAGCAGCTAGGACAAGTACAACACCTCGGGGGACTCAAATTCTATGAAGCCAAAATGCTTTGATTTTCCTCTCTGTAAAGGAAACGAAATCAGGATAAGGCAATGAACAAATAGAAAAATTACCCAAAGGAATGATAAACATATCAGCGCATTAACATATAAGATATGTAGCTTAAAGGATACATTTGCAGTGCATTCTTATAAGAAAACATCAATAAAGGTGTCAATGGACTAAGAGATGAAATAAGTAGTTTGAAGGATGAACTTGAAGTGAATGCTAATGAATCACCCTTGACCCTACGCTACTACATATTTATGGTCTATAGTTTCACAACTCTCTTGTAGATGAAAAATACTTCATAATCTTTAAAAGCAGGATACATAATCAAGGTGTTTCCTTTATCAAAAGAATAATTAAAATTGTAGTAGGACATTGAAGAAGAAGAGCAGAGGCTTGGCACAAGAATGAATTAACGAGATCGA
This sequence comes from Nicotiana otophora, assembly GCA_000715115.1. Classification (NCBI taxonomy): domain Eukaryota; kingdom Viridiplantae; phylum Streptophyta; class Magnoliopsida; order Solanales; family Solanaceae; genus Nicotiana; species Nicotiana otophora. The sequence continues at coordinate 56,276 of AWOL01S0028427.1, read as the reverse complement.
ACAGTAGTGTGACAGGAGATAAATTGGGTATTGCTTAACTTAGAAGGGTGACCTGGTTGGTTTGTGAATTTGTATGTGATTCGATGCATGCTTTGGTTGCATCCGCTGGAACCGTGTCTATGAAAATTATTGACATTTAGAAAAAAGGAATAACTTGGATACTAAGATGAAGTAAGTAGAACGTGGAAATATTACTGCCCAAAAGACTTTTCTATAATTTGTTATATATTTCTTCCACAGCCATGATTTTCTCTTGTTTCTTAAGTTACTTTCCTTCAGTTGTAGAACAGACTATCATAAATAACTAGAAAACATCAATGTTCCTTAGTATTTGAGTGAGCCATCTTTCATTAATAAATTTGGACTTTTTAGTTAGAAGATATGTTAAATATGTAATAACATTAATAACCATAAAGCATTAGAGAAGACAGTTAAAGACCAAACATAACAGAGACTCTAGTCTCTAAACAATGACAATCAACAACTAACAATTGGCAGGAATATTTACCTTATTATTCCTTGCAATTCTGAGCCTCTTGATTGTACCAAATTGCTTAAAGAAACCTGAAAACAACATATACGGTATATCGCACAATTATTAAAATTCATACTCTTACACATAAGAGGAAAATATCAATTATCTTAATAGGCTCATTTACAAATAAATTTATAGTGACAAATGCAAACCTTCCATTTCATTCTCATAAAATCCATGCGGGATTCTCCCAATATATAACACTGTGGCTTTATTTTCCCTCACTTCAGTCTTTGGAAGCTTCTGTGCTGGCCCACCTTCTAATGGCTATTTTTTTAAAGGAGAAAAAACAAGTCATATACAGCACACCAATTGCCAAATTTTCTTTCTCTTCTTCTTTAATAGTAAACAGAACAACAGCTTGACTTTGAATTTTACAGTAATGATTCTAATGAAGATCATCGCCCACTAAAATTTCAACAGAGCAAACATAAGACTGTAAGTTAACTAAAATCTATCTCACACAAACCCATCCCCTCCCAAGAATATTTCTTTTGAAGCTTTAACCCATGATTATAAAGTAGCCATAGCATCTTTAAGAAATGTCAGATGCTCAAAGCTCCTTTTTTTTTCTACTTGAAAAGTAAAAGCTCTATTATATCATCTAGACCATTTACATTTCTTTGCTTCACCAGATTCTATATTCTTCAGATATCGATGTTTCAAAGTATGACATGACACCTATCTTCCGTCTTTTTTTGTGTATGTAAGGTAACTGAAATTTTATTAGATTTAATTTCCGAGAACTAAGATAGTGCTGGATAGTATATCACGACACCTATATTCCTTCAAAGCATCTAGCATTCCTCTCCTTCCACATTGTCCATGAAATGCTTATCAAGCTTGAGCTCCACATAGCAAGGAAAACACTACCTCTAAATTATACTGTCCTTCTCCGATTGCTAGACCTATTCGCTTGATCAAGGACAATTTGACCAGCTTTTGAGTTACGTTGGATTCAAGTCAATCTTTTGGAAAAAATATTTAAATGAACATTAGTGTAATAGATAAAATAAACTTTGAATTAGTAGAAGTTAATGCCAGATTTATTTAATAATTTTCTCACAATTTCAATAAACATGCATATGAATAACGTACCAGAAAGTCATGAGCTACATGTTTAAAAACTGAAGAAGCAGAAAAATCGCTTGCCCCCTTCTTCAATTTCTTGGTAATTGCTTTCTTCTTTGCTTTAGCACCCATCTCGTAGAGCACGGTGACAAATAAGCCGCTGAATTCGCCGGAGTTGGCAAGCGCGAGAAAGGAAAAATTAATTTGTTGTTGGGCGATATCTTAAACCCTAAACCCTGTGTTCGGATCTTCTCGTATTTTGTTTTCGGGTCGAACCACCCGCCCAGAATTTGAAGGTTTGACAGTTGTGCATTTAAACGCCTAATGGTTTAGAGATTGGTGTTTAGACTCCTAAGGTTTTCCCTTTGAGCATTTGACCTAAGAAAAAGGAAAAAATGGTCATAGACAACAGAATAAAATTTAACCATGGACATACAGGTGCTATCACAGGTTTGTACTAAGGTATTCAACCATGAAAACATTGGTTTACTCATACTGATTTGTGCTGGACTATTTTGGACAGTTTAAGTATTGTATGGGGTTGTACCATTTCTAAGTGGTATTAGCATTATATAATGCTCATTCTGGGGATGGCATATGGGAAGGTACTGTCCTGCTAGTTCTCGATTATAGATAACCCTATGTGTGCAACTGTTTGGTTGTTTGAATTTGACTATGCACAACTAGATTACAAACTATATTGGGTCATGCTGGTATAACTGTCTCATGCCTATTACTAGGGCACTTATTCCTCCTTACTGCATTGAAGATGTCCTATATGCTGTGGTGTAGCTGTTGTGGATTCATACATGCCTTCTACTTTGGATTGCAAAAACTGACACCTGGTGAGAGTTTTGTAGGTGCTACTTGGAGTTTTTTGCAACTGGTATGTGAATTCATATTCATCATTATCAGTTGGAAGTCTTTGGCTACAAATTTTGTAATAGTTAGCTTTCATTTGGTCATTTCTATATTTGTAATAGTTAGCTCTAGCATGCTGCTTTCTTCCTTTATTTGGACAAATTGTAAGACTTGGACCCAGTTTGGGATTTATTATATATATAGTAGCTACTAGGTGCATAGCCTAGTAATACATTTGCCTAAAAAAAAAACTAGTGTTACTACTTATTTAAAAAAATCATTGCTTACTCCCTTAATGTGGACCAGGTTATACTTAAACATCTAATTCAATTATTCAAGTATCGTAGTGATTGTATTATAAAAAATTATTTACTGGTAAATAAAATATTATTTACCATTGCCAGTGTCAACATATTTTATTTTTCTCAAAGAAAAAAACTTAAGTATTTTTCTAGACAAATTACTTCTAGATATTGTGCCTTTGTTGGGTTCAATTCAAAGTTGTTATTCCACAGTTGAGTTTCGATTCAGAGTTGCTTTTAGGAGAAATGGCAGATGGCAATGAAACAAAATAATGACCCGACCTGCTCCTAAAATATCAATTTTCACCCCCTGCACCATAAGCTATGAAAACTTCATACAAAAAAGGAACCCTAAGGTCTCCTTCTTTCCATGGCTCGACTTCTCATCCCAGTCTTGCCCCCAATTCGAAGCTCCTCTAGAAAATTTTATCCCTTAATTTTTTTCTCCCCATCCCTTTTGTGTAATCTTCTCTTTCGTTCCCGTCTCCACTCCGATTTTTTTCTCCTCCAATTTATTCACGTCAGTATACATACACTTTTTTACCAGCCCTTGTTGGGAAAGTAAATAAAGGGAAGAAGGTATGGCTAATTTAACATGAATTATATTTTGAGAAAGGAACAAAAGAGGTGGGAGGAGACAAGAGAGAAATGGATTGTTAGAGAATTTTTTGTGTTGGTTCGAAGATAGTGATTCACTGGTGGTTCTCTCTTTACATGTTTAGAAGAGGACGAACAATAAAGATGAAAAATGGGTAAGATTTGCAGTTGCTGGAGATATTTATTCGGCAATATCTAAATACTTTTTTGATCGCTAATATCTGAAACCACAGTTTTATAGGATTACTTTATGATTTTAAAAGTTAGTCATTGTAGTAAAAACAGAAAGGCATAAAAATAATCTCCATTACTGGAGCTTTGTGGTATTGATCAGGGGTGGGCGTTCGGTTATGAATTACGGTTCGGTACTTCAGTATTCGGTATATCAATTATGCATATCAAATACCGTACCAAAGTAGTTCGGTACGGTTCAGTATTTTCTTGTTTGGTTCTGTACGATTCGGTACGGTTTCGGTATCGTATCGTCCGTCCGTCCCTATTAATAATGCTGTTATAACTTATAAGTTATAACATTCCCACAATCCCACTTTGCGACATATCACTTATTTTGCACATAACAATAAAGAACTCTCAATGTTAGTCACGGAAACAGAACTACTGCTCAATGTTAATTTGCTTAGTTCAAACATCCATGCAGAAACTCATATGGATGTTTCTCACTTGAACTACCAGTCAGTTAGACAAAAGATACGATTATGGGTCATGATGCTCAATCAAGTTACGTACACTGGGGTTAGAGACATTTTATAAGCTCCAACACAGCCTTCACGCTATTGCCTTTCATCTGCTTCAGCTTGCAGAGTTCTATGTATGCTACTGCAATTGCTTCTTGTATCAGAGGAAGCTGCTGCAAGTGGTTTGATAGACGATCGAAGTGATTCAGGTCCCTCTGCAGCAATCCTCTTGCACAATGCATCACAATTACTGATTACCTCCGTCAATCGCCCTTTTAACTCCCCAAGTTCAACCTGCAAACCATGTACTGCATGCAATTCAAACATTGAGTTAAAAAAAATGCATTCCCTTCCTAGATTAAATACCTCGAATTAGATATCATATGGACAACCATTTTAACTTTATTCTAAAGCCCCACACTATAGTAACCCTAGTGATTCCTTTGGGCATTTATATTTTCTTCTGCTTTTCGAGATGGGAAACTATAATACCTTCTGATAGATCCAGTTAAAAAAAAATACCTCCTGATAGATGCTGTGAGGCCACTGAAATAAACAATATGGTTGTTTCTCACTTCTCAATTTCTGAAGCAATGCAGAAACCATAAAACTACTACTATATGCAGAAACATGAAGAGGTAAATCCTAAAACGTATAAAACATATAACTACTATATGCACTTATGCAGAAAACATAGAACTACTATATGCAGAAATCATAGAACTCCCACTTAAATAAATAATTTAATGAGCAAGGCCAATTAAAAACAAATAGAACACTTTGTACTAAAACAAAACCAATTAAGATCAGAAAACAGAACACTTAACCAGTTAACCCAATTAGAAAACAAGCAGTCGCCGAGGAGAGGAGTCGTCGTCGTCGAGGTCTTGAAGCTATTATAGTCGTGACTCGTGAATCCACAGCAACCAAGCAAAGTTGAAATATTTGAAGAAGTCTAGGTTAGAAAATAAAAAAGAAAATGGGGGTTTTGAGCAGATAGCTTTTCTTGTCTACCTCTAAGCCTCTAAGGGATTAGGGAATTAGGAGTTTTGGGGTGTGGGCTTACGTTTATTGGGCTAAAAAATAAAAATAAAGTTGGGCATGGACTAAAATATTTTGGTATTTCGGTATACCAAAATATCAAAAATCCAATATCGTACACTGTACGGAACTATTGAAATACCGCAATTTTTGTGCCGAAATAAATTGAAATACCGAAAAAATCGAAACCGAAATATTAAATTAATTCGATTCGGTTCATAATTTGATTTTTCGGATTTTATGCCCACCCCTATATTGATGGATGAATTTGGTGGCCATAGTGGTGTTTTAG
>AWOL01S0028427.1:34738-49494 GCA_000715115.1 Nicotiana otophora | reverse complement strand
GGGGGGGGGGGGGGGGGGATAGAGAAAAAAAGTTTTAAAAATTGATAATTGAATAAAAAAGGTGGGATTCGCAAAAGTTACACACGTTAAGAAGTAAAAGCCTTAGGGGTCGTTTGATACGCGGACTAAATTATTTCCAGATTATAATTTTGGGATTATAATCCCAGGACTAATTTATACTACATGGGAGATGGGATAAAATAACCCCACATTTGATGGGATAAGGTGGGATAAGATGGGATATCTTGAATTAAGTTTGGGATTAAATTTATACCTTGTTTGGTTGGAGTAATAAATTTATTCCAAGATAAATTTATACCGCCAACCAAACAAAGTATAAATTTAATCTCACATCTTATCGCACCTTATACCTCATACCAAACGACCCCTTAGGAGATGGTGTGTCATCTTTGTAGCGCAACTGAGGAATGATACTCATCATTCTTGGTATACAATGTAGTTTACCATTTATTATAATTGAATCATTGTGTACTTTGTGGTATATCAACAGTTGAAACTTTGGTATACTGCATGGTATACCTGATATTTTTATATATTATAAGCTGGTATGCCATGGCTAGTGTTGAATATCATGTTATACTTTGTAGAATAAGTTAATGGTATAGCTAATATTCGTGGTATACTACACATTAGCATAAATGGGTAACCCTCTTTACGTGACGTGCCCGGAAAGTTCCACGTGGCAAGTAAGATCTAGAGAAAAAAGGAACAACATCATTCCCCTACCACTATAAAGGCTCCAAGAAAGGGGTATCAGAAAAAAGAAAAAGAAAAAACTCTCTGGAGATGGAACATCATCCTGTATTAGATTTTCTTTTTCAATAGCTTTATTATTCGATTACTCATGCGATCAGAGATTACACGAGGATTGAAAATTAAGAAAAATTTTCTCTGCTTCATCTCTCTATTTAATCTATTTCACTTATTTCTTATTTATCATTGTTTATTATTTGTAACTATCTCGGATCAAACAAATTGTTAGTGACCCTGAAATACAAATTTAATTGTTTATCCTCAAAATCCGTTTTTGGGTCAAACATGTATAATATTATTGGTGTTGATCATGGTATACTTTTTTGAGTATATTAAATAGTATACCTAATATTTTTAGTATATTGCACATTATTATATCATGATTATGATTGAATTATGGTATTTTTAATATTTTTGGTGTAATATACATCGGTACTATGACAATGTTGAATCAAATTATACATTATTTGTGCATGTTAAATGGTATACCCAATATTCGTAGCATATTACACATTAGTATACCATGATTAGTATTGAATTATGGTATTTTAATATTCTTGCTATAATATACATTGGTACTATGAGTAATGTTGAATCATGATATACTTTATTTGAGCATGTTAAATGGTATACTCAATATTCTTAGTGTACTACACAATGATATACTGTGATTAATACTGAATTATGATATTTTTAATATACTTGTGTCACGACCCGGAATTTCTACCGTCGGGACCGTAATGGCGCCTAATATTTCACTTGCTAGGCAAGCCAACGTTAGAGAATCATTAAACCTATCCTTATTTCCATTTAGTAAATAATAATAATCAACTAAGATGAAATATAATAAGTGCAGAATAATATAAAAACTGTATTATTTACTACCACCCGGATCTGGAGTCATAATTCACGAGCATTCTATAATTTACTACAAGTAATAGTCTGAAAGAAATACAACAGTCTGAATAAAAGAAACAGTAGAACAGAAAAGATAGACGGGGATTTCAAGGTCTGTGAACGCCGACAGATCTACCTTGAGACTCCGGATAGAGGTCCAATAGTAAAATCCCGATCAACCCGAGCCTGTACCAAAATCTGCACAGAAAGTGCAGAGTGCAATATCAGTATAACTGACCCCATGTACTGGTAAGTGTCGAGCCTAACCTCGACGAAATAGTGACGAGGCTAAGGCAAGGCACCTACAAATCAACATGTACAGTTTAACAATGTATATACAAATAACAGTAATGAAGAATTATGCAGGAGATATCGGGATGGGAAAACATGTTGGGGGAAATATGAGATAAAGAACTATAACAGAATGATAACTGGAACAACCAATATATTATGAATTAACAGGAACACGAATACAGTAAAGGAAAAATGCACAGCATCACCCTTCGTGCTTTTACTCTTATCTCACCATAAAATCAATAGAAACGGCACGACATCACCCTTCGTGCATTAACTCTCATATCATGGCATGGCATCACCCTTCGTGCATTAACGCTCACAATATGGCACAGCATCACCCTTCGTGCTTTTACACTCACAATATGGCACGGCATCACCATTCGTGTATTAACACTCACAATATGGCACGACATCACCCTTCGTACATTAACACTCTTCCTTACCATAATGTAATGCATAAATAATAACATGGAGATAGAATAACAAGTACAAGCCTTACTTCAATATTTGGTTCCACAATATCAATCTCAACTTTGAAATAAATACTCAATTATCACCAGAAAATCTGTAAACATGATAAGAACGATCAATTTAACAACATTGGTATAAACACGTAGCAATTAGGCATAGAAAAGGGACAGTATAAGAAAAACGGAAAAAACATGGATAACAGGTAAATTGGCGGCGCATAGTACTCGCCACCTCACATATACGCCGCTCACATGAATTTCACATAGCAAATAGTCTAAGGTTCCTAATTCCCTCAAGTCAGGGTTAGACACAACACTTACCTTGCTCCGAAGGCCACTTAATTCTCAATCACAACTTTTTCTCTAGAATTCACTTCCAAACCACACATATCTATTCAAAAATGACTCAATAATATCAAGTATTGCAAACGGAATCAATTATATTGCATAAATTAAATTTTTTAATTTTTTCTCCAAAAAATTAAAAATCGACCTCGGGCCCGCTTGGTCAAAATTCGAAGTTCGGACCAAAATCCATTTACCCATTCACCCCCGAGCCCGGATATATAATTGATTTTAGAATCCGACCTCAAATTGAGGTCTAAATCCCCAAATTTCCGAAATCCCTAGTTTCTACCCAAACCCCAAATTCTACCATAAAAACTCTAGATTTTAGGTTAATAATTCATGAAATGTAATGGGTAATTGAAAGAAAATAGTTTAAAATCACTTACTAATACTTTGGGGAAGAAAATTACTTTTAAAAATCGCCTCTCACCATTTGATTTTTGAGAAAATATTTTTTTTGGGCTAAATCCCCTATTTGGATTCTGTTAAGTGTTGGGCGACAGTGTTCATCGCGTTCGCGAGAACACTGTCACATTCGCGAAGAGTATAGGCTGCCAAGCCTTCGCATTAGCGAGGCTCGGATCGCGTTCGCGATGGTTGCTCCCCCCATGGCCTTCGCGTTCGCGAGACATTGCTCGCGTTCACGATGAAGGAAAGATCGACCCTCCCCCAGGTCCCAAATGCTTCGCGTTCGCGATGAGCCGGTCGCGTTCGCGAAGGGTAAATCCCCCATCACTTCGCGTTCGTAACAGGCCTTCGCATTCGCAAAGAGTAAAAATTCAGCCATCCTAGTTTCTACTTCGCGTTCGCGAGAGTGCCTTCGCGAACGCGAAGAAGGAAATCAGAAGGCACCAGAATCTACAGAAAACCAGATTTTTCAAAGTCTAAGCATCCCGTGGCCTATCCGGAACTCACCCGAGCTCTCGGGACTCCAAACTAAACATGTACACAAGTCTAAAAATATCATACGAACTTACTCGCGCGATCAACTCGCCAAAATAACACTTAGAACTACGAATTTAGCACCAAATCAAATGCAATTCTCAAGAACACTTTAAAATTCCTATTTTCTCAACTGGGCGTCCGAATCACGTCAAATCAACTCCGTTTCTCACCAAATTTTACAGATAAGTCTTAAATATTATAATAAACTTGTACCGGGCTCCGAAATCAAAATACGGACCGTTACTAACAATGCCAAACGTCAATCTATTCTTATAAATAAATAATTTTCACACTTTTAATTTTTATCAAAAATTTATAACTCGAGCTAGGGACCGCCGAATTCGATTCCGGGCATACGCACAGGTCCCATAATTCGATACGGACCCATCGGGACTATCAAAATACGAATCCGAGCCCGTTTACAAAAAATGTGGATCGAAGTTAACTAAAATCAACTTTTAAGGCAAATAAAATTCTTATTTTCATCAATTTCTCAACGTAAAAGTTTTTCTGAAACACGCCAGGACTGCGTATGCAAATTCTAAGAACGCAGATTTTTAAGGCTTAAGAACATAGAATCGAATTCTAAAACATAAGATGACCTTTTGGGTCATCACATTCTCCACCTCTAAGACAATCGTTCGTCCTCGAACGGACGTAGAAAAGTACCTGAGCTGGTGACAAGGTGGGGATATCTACTCCGCATATCGGACTCGGACTCCCAAGTGGCTGCCTCAACAGGCTGACCTCCCCACTGCACTCGAACTGAAGAGTAACTCTTTGATCTCAATTGGCGAACTTGCCGGGCTAGAATAGCCACCGGCTCCTTCTCGTAAGTCAAATCCTTGCCCAACTGGACAGAGCTGAAATCTAACACATGGGACGGATCGTCGTGATACTTTCGAAGCATGAACACATGGAATACCGGATGAACTGATGATAACCCCGGTGGCAATACAAGCTTGTAAGCCACCTCTCCCACTCTCTCAAGAATCTCAAAAGGGCCGATATACCTAGGGCTCAACTTGCCCTTCTTTCTGAACCTCATTACACCCTTAATGGGTGATACCTGAAGCAATACTCTCTCCCCGACCATGAATGCAACATCACAAACTCTGCGGTCGGCATAACTCTTCTGCCTGGACTGAGTTGTGCGAAGTCGATCCTGAATAATCTTGACCTTATCCAAGGCATCCTGTACTTAGTCTGTGCCCAACAACCGAGCCTTTCCCGGCTCGAACCACCTAACTAGCGACCGACACTGCCTACCATATAATGCCTCATAGGGAGCTATCTGAATGCTCGACTGGTAGCTGTTGTTGTAGGCGAACTCTGCAAGGGGCAAGAACTTATCCCACGATCCTCCGAAGTCTATAACACAAGCACATAGCATATCCTCCAAGATTTTAATAGTGCGCTCGGACTGTCCGTCCGTTTGAGGATGAAACGTTGTGCTCAACTCAAACCGCGTACCTAACTCACATTGTACTGCCCTCTAGAAGTGCGAGGTGAACTGCGTACCTCGATCAGAAATGATAGACACGGTCACACCGTGAAGACGGATAATCTCACGAATGTAAATCTCTGCCAACCGCTCCGAAGAATAGGTAACTGCCACAGGAATGAAGTACACTGACTTGGTCAGCCTGTCCATAATGACCCAAACTGCATCGAACTTCCTCTGAGTCAGTGGGAGTCCAACAACAAAATCCATAGTGATACGCTCCCACCTCCACTCAGGAATCTCTAACCTCTGAAGTAAACCACCAGGCCTCTGATGCTCACACTTTACCTGCTGGCAATTTAGGCACCTAGCTACATAAACAGCTATATCCTTCTTCATTAGCATCCACCAATAATGTTGCCGCAAGTCCTGATACATCTTGGCAGCACCCGAGTGAATAAAATACCGTGAACTGTGGGCCTCCTCAAGAATCAACTCACGGAGTCCATCTACATTAGGCACACAAATGCGACCATGCATCCTCAAAACTCTGTCATCTCTAATAGTAACCTCCTTGGCACCATCGTGCCGCATTGTGTCTCTAAGGACAAGTAAATGAGGATAGTTATCCTGCCTATATCTGATGAACTCAAATAAAGAAGACCGAGCAACTGTACAAGCTAGAACACGGCTGGGCTCAGAAATATCCAACCTTACGAACTGATTGGCCAAGGCCTGAACATCTAATGCAAGCGGTCTCTCACCAACTGGAATATAAGCAAGGATACCCATACTAGCTGACTTTCTACTCAAAGCATCGTCCACCACATTGGCCTTTCCGGGATGATACAATATGGTGATATCATAGTCTTTCAATAGCTCCAACCACCTCCTCTGCCTCAATTTGAGTTCCTTCTGCTTGAACAATTACTGCAAGCTACGATTATCCGTGAATACCTCACATGGTACACCGTAAAGATAGTGCCTCCAAATCTTCAGCGCGTGAATAATGGCTGCCAGCTGTAGATCATGAACAGGGTAATTATTCTTGTGAACCTTCAGCTTCCGCGAAGCATATGCAATAACCTTGCAACCCTGCATCAATACCGCACCCAGATCAATACGAGATGCATCACAATATGCTGCATAAGATCCTGAACCTATGGGTAACACCAATACCGGTGCCATAGTCAAAGCTGTCTTGAGCTTCTGGAAGCTCGCCTCACACTCGTCTGACCACCTGAACGGGTCACCCTTCTGGTTCAACCTGGTCAACGGGGCTTCTATGGATGAAAACCCCTCCACAAATCGACGGTAATAGCTGCCAAACTCAGGAAACTACGGATCTCTGTAGCTGATGTGAGTCTAGGCCAGTTTTGAACTGCCTCAATCTTCCTAGGATCCACCTGAATACCCTATGCTGATACAATGTGACCCAAGAAAGCAACTGAACTCAACCAAAACTCGCATTTTGAGAACTTAGCATATAACTGGTTATCTCTCAGAGTTTGAAGAACGATCTGGAGGTGCTGCTCGTGCTGCTCGTGCTCCTCTCGGCTATGGGAGTAGACCAAGATATCATCAATAAACACAATCACAAAGGAACCCAAGTAGGGCTTGAACACCCGGCTCATCAAATCCATGAATGTTGCTGGGGCATTTGTTAGCCCAAATGACATGACTAGAAACTCATAATGCCCATACCGAGTCCGAAAAGCTGTCTTAGGGACATCAGATGCCCTAATCCTCAATTGATGGTAGCCAGATCTCAAATCAATCTTCAAAAACACCTGGGCACCTTGAAGCTGATCAAATAAATCATCAATCCTCGGCAATGGGTACTTGTTCTTGATGGTGACTTTGTTCAACCGCCAATAATCTATACACATCCTCATCGATCCATCTTTCTTCTTCACAAACAACACAGGTGCACCCCAGGGCGAGACATTAGGTCTAATGAAGCCCTTATCAAACAAATCTTATAATTGTTCCTTCAATTCTTTCAACTCTTGCGGGGCCATGTGGTATGGCAGAATGGAAATGGGTTGAGTGCCCGGAGTCAAATCAATACAGAAATCAATGTCCCTGTCGGGTGGCATCCCCGGAAGGTCTGCAGGAAGTAACTCTAGAAACTCACGAACAACTGGCACTGAATCCATGGAAGGAAACTCCGCGCTAGAATCGCGGACATAAGCCAAATAAGCTAGACACCCCTTCTCGACCATATGCCGAGCCTTCACATAAGAGATAACCCTACTGGTAGAATGGCCAAGAATCCATCTCCACTCTAATCGAGGCAACCCCTGTAAGGCTAAGGTCACCGTCTTGGCGTTACAATCTAATATAGCATGATAGGGTAACAACCAATCCATACTTAGTATGACATCAAAATCTATCATATCGAGAAGTAGAAGATCTACACAAGTCTCAAGACTTCCAATGGTGACCACACACGAATGATAAACACGGTCTACAATAATAACATCCCCCACTGGCGTGGACACATACACAAGAGCACTCAAAGAATCACGGGGCACAACCAAATATGAAGCAAAATAGGATGACACATAGGAGTAAGTAGATCCCAAATCAAATAGAACTGAAGCATCTCTACTGCAAATTGAAACAGTACCTGTGATAACATCGTCAGACGACTCAGCCTCAAGCTTGGCTGGAAAAGCATAACACCGGGGCTGGGCCCCACCACCCTGAACTACGTCCCTGGGACGGCCTCTAGCTAGCTTGTCTCCACCTCTAACGGCCTGACCTCCACCTCTAACAGTCTGACCTCTACCTCTAGCTTCCTGACCCCTACTTCTGGTTGGCTGAGCAAGTGGTGCAGCAACTGGTGCCGGAACCATGGCACGAGAACTCTGATACTGTGAGTTGCCCATTGCCCGAGGGCAAAATCTAGCAATGTGCCTCGTATCACCATAAGTATAACATAATCTCGACTGCTGTGACTACTGACCCTGAAACTGACCCTGTCGACCTCAGCAACTACCCTGATAACTCTGGAGTGGAGGTGCACTAATAGGAGCTGATGGTGCACTGTAGGCTAGCTGGTCGGAATAAGGCATATGAGGACTACGACCACCTGAGGCACCGTGAGATGCCTGGAGTGCTGAATGAAACGGCCTGGGAGGATGGCCTCTACCAAAAGTACACCTGCCTCTAGATGAGGCACCGCTGAACTCACCAGAGTAACGAGGTCTCTTGTGAGACCCCTGACCTCCCCGAGCAAGAACCATCTGGACTCGTCTCGCGACATTAGCAGCCGCCTGAAAAGAAATTTCACTCCCAGTCTCCTTAGCCATCTGCAATCTGATAGGCTGAGCAAGTCCATCAATAAACCTCCTCTCCCTCTCTCTCTCTGTGGGAAGCAGAAGAATAGAATGACGGGCCAAGTCTACAAAACGGGTCTCATACTGAGTAACAGTCATACTGCCCTACTGGAGACGCTCAAACTGATGACGACGCTCCTCTCTCCATGTGATAAGCAGAAACTTCTCTTTGAAGAGCTAAGAGAACTGGTCCCAAATAAGAGCAGGCGACCCAGCTGGTCTGGTCAACAAATAATCTCTCCACCATTTCTTGGCGGAACCAGTCATCTGAAATGAGGCAAAATCGACCCTATTGGTCTCCACTATACCCATGTTCTGTAGAACCTCATGACAGCTGTCAAGATACTCCTGGGGATCCTCTGAAGTAGCACCACTGAAGTGAACTGGGAAGAGCTTGGTAAATATGTCCAACCTCCACAAAGCCTCAGAAGACATAGTTGGCCCATCTCCGATATGTGCCGCAATAACCGGCTGAACTACTCTGACTGGCTGAGCTGCTGGAGCCTGATATTGTGGAGCTATCTGATTCGGAGCGGGAGTAGTGGGAGTCTAAGATCTTCCTCCAGCCTGAGAGACTGTTGGTGCCATGGAAAATGCGCCCATCTGGGCCACACTCTCCACAAGGCCCACCAAACGGACCAAAGTGTCCTGAAGTACTAGAGTGGCAATGAACCCCTCCGGAACCTGAGCTGGTCTNAGTGGGAGTCTGGGCCCCTCCTCTAGCCTGAAAGATAGCTGGTTCCATTGGAAATGCGCAAGTCTGGGCCACACTCTCCATAAGGCCCATCAAACACACCAAAGCATCCTGAAGTACTAGGGTGGCAATGAACCCCTCCGGAACCTGAGCTGGTCTGGCAGGAATAGTCTGGGCTGGAACCTCCTCGTCAAGCTCTATCTGAGGCTCCACTGCTGGGGCTGCTGCTCGGGTTCTGAGCTGAGCCCTGCCCCTACCTCGGCCTCTGGCACGGCCTAGGCCTCGACCTCTGCCCCGCGTAGGAGCTGCCACTGGAGGCTCTAGTTGCTGCTCAGCTGAGAAAGCGATACGTGTTCTCGCTATCTGCGAGAGAATGAGGGTAGAAGAGTTCAATCGGTATTGAGAAAACAACATCACACGACAAAGAAGAATATAAGTGAAATTTGTTCCTAAACTTCATAGCCTCTGGAAGATAAGCACAGACGTCTCCGTACCAATCCTCCGGACTCTACTAAGCTTGCTCGTGAATCATGAGACCTAGGCAACCTAGTGCTCTGATACCAACATATCACGACCCAGACTTTCCACCGTCGGGACCGTGATGGCGCATAACATTTCACTTGCTAGGCAAGCCAAAGTTAGAGAATTATTAAACCAAATCCTTATTTCTATTCAGTAAATAACAATAATTAGCTAAGATGAAATATAATAAGTGCGGAATAATATAAAAACAGTATTAGTTACTACCACATGGATCTAGAGTCCCAATTCAGGAGCATTCTAGAATTTACTATAAGTAATAGTCTGAAAGAAATACAACCGTCTAAATGAAAAGAACAGTTGAACAGAAAAGATAGACGGGGATTTCAAGGTCTGTGAATGCCGACAGATCTACCTTGAGACTCCGAATAGCGGTCCAATAGCAAAATCTCGATCAACTCGAGCTGGTACTAAAATCTGCACAGAAAGTGCAGAGTGCAGTATCAGTACAGCTGACCCCATGTACTAGTAAGTGTCGAGCCTAACCTCGACGAAGTAGTGATGAGGTTAAGGCAAGGCACCTACAAATCAACGTGTACATTTTAACAATGTATATACAAATAACAGTAATGAAGAATTAGACAGGAGATATCGGGATGTGGAAACATGTTGGGGGGAAATACGAGATAAAGAACTATAATAGAATGATAACTAGAACAACCAATATATTATGAATCAACAGGAACACGAATACAGTAAAGGAAAAATGCACGGCATCACCCTTCGTGCTTTTACACTCAATCTCACCATAAAATCAATAAAAACGACACAGCATCACCTTTCGTGCATTAACTCTCATATCATGGCACGACATCACCCTTCGTGCATTAACACTCGCAATATGGAACGACATCACCCTTCGTGCTTTTACACTCACAATATGGTACGTCATCACCCTTCGTGCATTAACACTCACAATATGGCACGGCATCACCCTTCGTGCATTAACATTCTCCCTTACCATAATACAATGCATAAATAACAATAGGGAGATAGAATAATAAGTACAAGCCTTACTTCAATATTTTGTTCCACAATATCAATCTCAACTTTGAAATAAATAATCAATTATCACCAGAAAATCCGTAAACATGATAAGAACAATCAATTTAATAGCACTGGTATAAACACGTAGCAATTAGGCATAGGAAAAAGACAGTATAAGAAAAATGGAAGAAACATGGAAAGCAGATAAATTGGCGATGCATAAGTACTCGTCACCTCACATATACGCCGCTCACATAAATTTCACATAGCAAATAGCCTAAGTTTCTTAATTCCCTCAAGTCAGGGTTAGACACAACACTTACCTTGCTCCGAAGACCACTTAATTCTCAATCACAGCTTTTCCTCTAGAATTCACTTTCAAACCACACGTATCTATTAAAAAATGACTTAATAATATCAAATATTGCTAAAGGAATCAATTATATTGCATAAATTAAATTTCCCAAATTTTTCTCCAAATAGTTAAAAATCGACCCCGAGTCTACTTGGTCAAAATTCGAGGTTCGGACCAAAATTCATTTACCCATTCACCCCCGAGCCTGGATATATAATTGGTTTTAGAATCCGACCTCAAATTGAGGTCTAAATCCCCAAATTTTCGAATTTTCTAGTTTCTACCAAAACCCCAAATTCTACCATGAAAACTCTAGATTTTAGGTTGACAATTCATGAAATATAATGGGTAATTGAAAGAAAATAGTTTAGAATCACTTACAAACACTTTGGGGAAGAAATTGACTCTTGAAAATCGCCTCTCACCATTTGATTTTTGAGAAAATGAATTTTTTTGGCTGATTTTTTTTGGAAAATGAACCCTTCTAAGCAAGTAGAAGAGCGCGGAATTGGACCTCCCTCAAATAGATAGAGTTGGGATTAATTGTGAAACTGAGCATAAAGAACCGGGGGCGGGCAGGAAGATAGGCTAGGCGGAGTAGTCGCTCTGGAGCAGGTTCTTCGACTAGATCAATGCTCTGTTAAGTGCTGGGCAAGATTGTTCATCGCGTTCGCGAAGAGTATAGGTTGCCAAGCCTTCGCGAGGCCTTGCTCGCGTTCGCGATGGTTGCTCCCCCCATGGCCTTCGCGTTCGCGAGACATTGCTCGCGTTCACGATGAAGGAAAGACCGACCCTCCCCCAGGTCCCAAATGCTTCGCGTTCGCGATGAGCCGGTCGCGTTCGCGAAGAGTATAGGTTGCCAAGCCTTCGCGAGGCCTTGCTCGCGTTCGCGATGGTTGCTCCCCCCATGGCCTTCGCGTTCGCGAGACATTGCTCGCGTTCACGATGAAGGAAAGACCGACCCTCCCCCAGGTCCCAAATGCTTCGCGTTCGCGATGAGCCGGTCGCGTTCGCGAAGAGTAAAAATTCAGCCATCCCAGTTTCTACTTCGCATTCACGAGAGTGCCTTCGCGAACGCGAAGAAGGAAACAAGAAGGCACCATAATCTGCAGAAAACCGGATTTTCCAAAGTCCAAACATCCCGTGGTCTATCCGGAACTCACCCGACCCCTCGGGGCTCCAAACCACACACACACAAAAGTCTAAAAATATAATACGAACTTGCTCGTGCGATCAAATCGCCAAAATAACATCTAGAACTATGAATTTAGCACCAAATCAATAAAATTCTCAAGAACACTTTAAAATTTCTATTTTCTCAAATGTACGTCTGAATCACGTCAAATCAACTCCGTTTCTCACCAAATTTCACAGACAAGTCTTAAATATTATAATGAACCTGTACCTGGCTTCGAAACCAAAATACAGACCGGTACTAACAATGCCAAACATCAATCAATTCTTAAAAACAAATAAATTTCAAACTTTTAATTTTTATCAAAAGATCATAACTCGAGCTAAGGACCTCCGAATTTGAT
The DNA here is from genome assembly GCA_000715115.1 of Nicotiana otophora. Lineage (NCBI taxonomy): Eukaryota > Viridiplantae > Streptophyta > Magnoliopsida > Solanales > Solanaceae > Nicotiana > Nicotiana otophora. Next base: position 36,861 of record AWOL01S0028427.1, on the reverse strand, counting down.
TCCGGAAATATGCCCAGGTCCTATAATTCGATACGGACCCACCGGGACCGTCAAAATACGGATCTGGACCCGTTTATCAAAAATATTGACCGAAGTCAACTAAAATCAACTTTTAAGGTAAAACAATTCTTATTTCATCAATTTTTTAACATAAAAGTTTTTCGAAAATACGCCGGGACTACGCACGCGAATCGAGAAGGGTAAAAATGAGATTTTTAAGGTTTAAGAGTGCAGAATCGAGTTCTAAAACATAAGATGATATTTTGGGTTATCGCAAACTTGGTATACTACACATTGGTATACCATAATTAATGTAGTATATCAAATTTTAGGATTCATTGATTTAATTAGATAGAATAAAAAAATATAAAAAGAGTGACAACATTTTTATTTTGAAAAAAACCCCTATTTTTTTCTTTGAAAATTGCAAAAAAAAGTCATCTACAAATATAAAATAAAAAATTAAAAAAAGTAACATGATAACTCTCGATAATTATAATCGATTAGTGTTGTGTAGAAAATATACTAATAGGCTTCGATTATTTATCTAGAAAAAACAAAAAATAAAATAAAAGTGATAATATTTTTTGCAGAAGCATTTTACTGGAAAATAACAAAAAAAACTAAGATGAAAAACAATAATGAAAAAACGAGAAAAGTGACAAAATATTTTGGACAAAGAGATTTTACTGAAAAAAATAAAATTAAGAAAAATAAAAAAATAAAGTAAAAAAGAGTGAGAGGTCATTACTAGAGAGGACAAAAAAGGAACAAAAATATAAAAAGAGAAAATAACTTCAAAAAAGAAAATAAAATAAGAAAAAAATGAAAGAGTGCATAATTTAGTGGAAAGAAATAAAAAATAAAGTGAAAAAATAACAATTAAAATAAAAAATTTAAAAATGAAAACGAAAGAAAACGTGGAAAACAAAAAGAAAAACAGAAACAGGGGAAGGACCTTTGCTGAATCTTGGACATAGAAAGGAAGGGGACAACCTTGGTCAAAAAGTCTTCAAAAGTACATGTTCGGTCATATTTCATCAAGGGAAGTATTTTATTCGTAAAGTCTTTAAGAGGGGTTTTAAGTATCTTTTTCTCTTGTGTTTTTCTCTCGGGATTTTTATCTAACTATACTGTAATTTCAGTCCATGAACAATTCTTGAGCATGTTGAGAAATTAGGCAACAATTGAAAAAATTGCTTGAAATCTTAACGTGCAAGCGAAAAAAGTCCATTTATTTTATTTTGTTAATTTAGTAAAGGACTTTTCCCCTTATTAGTCAAATGGTAAAGTAAAGTGTTGTTTGATCATTCCAATTGGAAGGTTTATTAAAGAGGGGTAATGAGTTACAGTATATATATATATATATATTCCTTTTTATTATATGTTATTTATAAATTATCTATCAGGCATCTATGTGGTCTATCTATTATATATTCTGCTAAAATTCTAAATGACATATTCGACGGCAGAAAGAATATTAAGAGCCCGTTTGGATACGAAAATTTTTTCATGAGAATTTTTTTTATTTTTTTTCGAAATAAGTGTTTGGCCATAAAATTTTCAATTTTAACTTGAAGATGAATTTTGGAATTTTTCGAAAAATTGAAAAACTTCAAAAAACTGTTTTTCAAAATTTTCACTCAGATCATTCACAAAACTTCAAAAACAACCCAAAATTATATTCATGTCCAAACACAACTTTAATTTTCAAATATTATTTTCACTTGAATTTTTTTTTCGTTTTTTTATTTTGGAATTTTACAATTCTTATGTCCAAACGCCCACTAAGTTATGTTTTCCCAATCATATTCTATCCATACTAGTCTGTTCTACTAATGATTGTGGCTTAAATTGAAGATTACCTAGCATTGTCTGAAAATATATGTCTGAGGGTAAGGCTTTGACCCCTTTTCCCTTATCTTCAGTCTCGGGGCCTGTTGGTCTCATGCTATCAATGCAAAATATGTCTATTAGTTAACAGTAATTTTTAATATACTTAACTGGTCTGCTAAGTTATTATCTTCTCCTTTAATATATTCAAATATTATTAAAGTGTTGTTCGATCATTCCAATTGGAAGGTTTATTAAAGAGGGGTAAGGAGTTACAGTGTATATATATA
>AWOL01S0028427.1:0-34210 GCA_000715115.1 Nicotiana otophora | reverse complement strand
GTGTGTATATATATATATATATATATATATAATTCAACCCAAAATTCACTGCCTTTGAGTTTGTTACTAATTTGTCGAGATTTTTATAGACTGATAACGTTGATAAATAAATATTCTTTTGCGCAATATTCACGTAGTTTGACGAACGGATAGAAATCATACTTGCAGTGCAGCTTTAGATCTGGGTTTCCCAATTTACTTTGTCTTCCTTCTATTAAGCATAATTTTCTCTATGTTTTCAGAATAAGAATTTGCAAATCTAAACAATTCTTATTTCTTAAGTAATACTTAATTTTAACCATAAATCTAACAGTTAAAAATGCTACAATTCGCCTTATATTTTATACTCGCTAATGTAATTTTGAAGTCTAAACCACCCGTTCTTAAATCTATCTTTTCAACCTAATTATTACATTAGAAAAAAATAGTACACGTCAAAGTCAGTAGATAAACCTAATGGGAATATTTCTTTTTTCAAATAAACCGACGATGTAAGATAATGATCCACGAGCAAGTCACAAATGCAAATGGAAAGTATTGGGAAGTGTGGAGGCACTATTATTTATTTTTATTTATTTGTAATATTTCTGTTTTCATGAAACTATTTAATGGCGTACGCAATTTTTTTTATAAGAGGTGTTACCATTTTAAAAAATTGAAGAAATAAATAAATTACTACTAACAATAAGCGATGTTATTTTTTATATTTTTATCGCATATTTATTTTTCTTATTTTCTAATATACATGTTTAATAATTACGTGATAGGGTGCCTGATTACATTTCTGCTATTCTAATAACGTTGAAATAAATAACACGTCCGCTAAGCAAGTGCAGGAATAAAAAGGGTGTGCCTGTGGTGGTTGGTTTAGGGCCATCAATAATTGAAAGTCAAAAGGCATGGGAGTTCTACGTGTCCATCTATTGGTTTCCCATATCCAATGAATAATTTCTACATTACAAATATTAGAAGTTAGGTCCTTTTAACTCGTCTGCGCATGCAATTGGTTTTATGTTTGTTATGTTATGGTTTTTATAAAGCCTCTCACATTGTTGTCCTTCAACTAACGTCTAGGGTTGCGCAAAGAAAATCGATAAACTATGTCAAACTGATAATTCGAGTTAAATCGAAAAAAAAAATTGATTGTGAATTGGTATTGAAAAAAAAATTCTACCATAATTGGTTTGGTTTGGTTTTAACTAAAAAAAATCAAACCGAAACCAAACCAACCCGATAGTACATTTATATAATTTTTAAAATATTTTATACATATAAATATTTATTATAATATAATTTATAAATATTTCTTAAACTTTTTCACAATTTTATCTTTTAACGTATTATTTCAAGTTTGGACTTAATATTCCTGAATAGTAAATAAATGTTATAGCCCATAAATGTAGTAACTCAAATAAATTAAGTTCAAATCAATACTAATGCTAACAAAAGAAATTCAATTCAACACTAGGAATGATGATAGTGTTGAATATCTATTTTTTTTGTTTTACTTTGGGTTAATAATGAAAATGTATAACTTAGTTTATCTTTTTTATTTAGTGCTTAGTTATGTAATTAATAATACTTATTAGATATACTTATTTTAGCATGACCTATATAGTATTTTTAGATTATGTTAATTTTCATTATGGTTTATTAATTAGTAATATTTGTTTTATGTAATTTTATCATCTTTATTATTGAATATTTATGTATAATGTCATGACTTATCTCATATCATTGTATTATTTTCTTAGAAAATACATTATATGGTTGTATCTTACTAGGAATAAGGAAATATTTGGAGCACAAGTTACATAATTTGTGCTATGAAGACTTTACTAGGAAAAAAAATCCGAAAACCCCGAAAAATACCGAAAAATTCGAGAAAAATTAAGATTGAAAAATCCAACATTGTTGGTTTGGTTTGATTTGATTTATAATTTTAAAAACTCGATATCATTAATGTGGTTTAATAGTTAAAAAATTCGAATTAGCCCGACCTATACACATTCCCAGTGACTTCATTGTCGACTGTTGTTATGATAACTGTTTTCAGTACATAACTTGGTATTATTGTTTTCAAAAGAAGAAGAAGAAGTAAATAATAGTACATATATATATATATATATAAATCGCTATAGTATATGTCATTGTTGACAAGGTGGGTTGATCTAATGGTAAGCACCCTCCACTTCCAACTAAGAGGTTGTGAGTTCGAGTCGCCCCAAGAGCAAGGTGGTGAGTTCTTGAAGGGAAGAATGCCAAGGGTCTATTGAAATTGTTGTTGTTGTTGTTGTATAGTATATGTCATTGTGCAACTTAAATAATTTATACTACATATATTTCAGTTATCACCTATCAGAGTAGACCTTGAAAGCCGCCCATTTTTTTCTAAAATTTTAGGTGCATTTGCTTGGGAAAACAACCTCTATTAAGAAGCCAGATAGCAGAAGCAGAACACCGACACCAATGACCAACCACACCATTTTTCAACGCACCGTCAACACATTTGGTGAAAGTACTATTTTCTTATATAATTATATTTAACACAAAACATAAACATAATATAGAAATCTCACTCCCATCTTTTTGGATAATGCTTTTTTATCTGATATAGTACTCCTATTAGTTTTGGATTTGAACAACTTTTTAAATTTGCAATGATTGGGCTTTAAATCGAAAATGTCCTTTTGATTATGCGATGTCTTATCTGAAATTAGTGATAATTCTTCATCGATTTGGTTGTGAGATCTTAGTGTTGTTGCAGGGTATATTTGTCTCACATTGGTAGTGGAACACTTCAAAGCCTCAATTATTCTGATTGTATATGATAAAATATGCTATGCTACATGGCCGTTTGAGAGAGTGACACGTGGAACCTAAGGCGGAGATAGTTAAAACCGAAGGCAATTGTCATATTTATCATTGGAAAGAATGATACTCGTAAAGATGCAATAAATATCTTCCGCCCGGTAGCATTTAATGGAGAATATTCCACAGCATTAAATGCGCTACCCGTTACAGAGAATTTGTCATTTATGCTCACCGTTATACCTTCTTCAATGACACTCATAATTGACATTAAAAAGGGCATGATACTAGGACCTTGTTCCCTAGGTGCAACTATAAATAGTGAGCTCTATTATAATTGTAAATGACACGACTTTTCTGACAAACTTACGCTATAATCGATTCAAGGCTTTATACAATTTTATCTTCTTGTTGCTTGATTTCATCATTGTTGTGCTCGGAAGCTCTGCTCCCGGAATTACTGTTTCTGCGATTTTATATTCATTTCAAGGCTAAGTATTGCGTATATCTTTAATTATTTTATTATTTCAGGGTCGAATTAATTCACTTGTCTAGAAATCACGTATAATTCAACTGTACCGTTTTACGGGTAAACAGTTTGGCGCCCACTGTGGGGTCTAGAAAGCCATGTAATTAAGTTGATCCTTGTCTTTTTTACTAACGTGTTTTGATTATTTGTCTTAGCAAAAATCACAAAAATGGTAGACAATGGTGTTAACGACACACACAATCTTGAGGCTCAAGGAGACCAACCTCATCACGAGGATTCAGTTAGTGACACTCATAATTAGGGGAACGATGCCTCGCCGGCCCACGACAGGCGGTACCCACGGCATGTTCGGGAGATGACTCCCGATGATGCTGAAGAAGAGCATGTCGTTGATGCGGTAAGGGTCCTACAAGAGCAACTAGCGATCATGCTACGCCATCTCACATGGCAGGGTAAGGTTATGACGGAGTTGAATCAGGCGTTATCGGGGGATTCTAATAACGCGAATAGACGAGGCCTAGTTCCTCTTGGTGCTTTCGCAAATCAAACAACGCAGAAGATCGACAATAATACCCCGAGGGGCGAGGTTGGCTCTGATGGGGCTGGAGGGATCGGATATGGCCCCAACAATGAGAATGACCCCTTCAAGAGCGAACTCTTACAATTTATGAGGGAAGTGAACGCCCGCATGAACCAAATCCCGGGGGCACCACCGGTTCTAAAAGGACCGGACTCAAAGAAGTATACTCAGCTGCCATACAAACCAAGTGCGACACCAGAATTAATTCTGAAGTGGTTTAAAATGCCCAACATGCCGAAGAATGATGGAACTTCTGACCCTCAGGAGCATATTACCACATATACAATGGCGGTGAAGGGGAATGATTTAACTCCCTACGAGATTGAATCTGTTTTGCTGAAGATGTTCGGAGAGACTCTCATGAGGGGAACCTTCCATAGTTTCCTTTGAGATGCTTGTAGACGCTTTTATTAAAGCTCATGCGGGGGATAGAAAGGTGCAGGCCTGAAAGGCCGACATATTCAGAATTGCACAAGGAGAATCTGAGTCTCTGCAGGAGTTTGTCACCCGGTCCCAAAAGGAGAGAATGTTACTCCCGGCTGTTCCGGATGAATGGGCGGTTGAAGCATTCACCAAGGGTATGAATTCGAGAAGTTCATACGCTTTTCGAAAATTGAAGGAAATCTTGCTTGAATTCCAAGCGACGACTTAGGTGGATGTCTATAACTGGTACGAGTCAAAGATAAGGATCGAAGATGATCAGGTTAGCTTCTCTGTCATCGGCAAAAAGACGGGAGAAGAATAAAGAAAAATCAAATGACGATCTCGACACAGATAGACGATCTTAGAGGGGCCGGTTTTTGCCCTATGAACGGGCCGAAGGACGCGGCAGAGGCTTCTGGTCAGCAGACAGGTTCGTTACCGACAGAAGAACTGATCGCGGTCTAAACAACAGATCATTGCAGGACAAAGAAGCATCAGGTACGCAGGATCCTTCCTACCTCAGGCTGTCAGAATACAATTTCAACGTTAGTGTAGTGGAGTTGGTATTAGCTATGAGAAGCATCAAACAAGCGCGGTTCCCGAAGCCGATGAGATCCGATCCTAGTCATAGGGATCCCAACTTATGGTGTGAATACCACGGGACGAATAACCACCAGACTGGGGACTACCGACATCTGCGGGAAGATGTGGCGACACTATTAAAGAATGGGCATCTGAGAGAATTCTTAAGTGCCCGGGCCAAGAACAACTACGGTCGCAAACCGTGATAACGCGGAACCCTCGAAAGCAGGAGAAGATCCCCCGCGCCAAACGATCAACATGATTTTCAGGGGCAACGAGATCAACGGGGTCACCTTCTCGGCAGCAAAAAAAGATAAAGGTATCAATAACCCATAGCAAGAGACTCAGAGAAGCTTCCGAAGACGACATCACTTTCACGGAGGAGGACACAGATGGATTGTTGCTACCGCACAACGACGCATTGGTAATTTCTTTAGATGTTTTAGATTTTAAAATCAAGCGTGTTCTAGTAGATCCAGGAAGTTCGGCCAATATCATATAATGAAGGGTATTGGATCAAGCCAAACTCACCGGAAGCATCGCTCCGGCCACGAAACTCCTCGCTGGATTCAACCTCGCAAGTGTGACAATCTGATGAAAGATCTTTCTGCCCAAGAATGCCGAATGAGTGATGAAGACGACTCTTTTTAAAGTGGTGGATGGTGATATGAGATATAATATCATTCTGGAAATACCATGGTTGCACAAGATGAGAGTTGTACTGTCAACGTATCATCAGTTGCTGAAACTCTCAATGCATGAAGGAATCAAATAGATAAGGGGCGATCAACCGGCGGCAAGGGAGATGAATGCGATTTCAGTCTCTAATAGCAAAGGGAAGGAGCACGCGGCATAGTAATTACAGGAACCGATGCCCGCCCCTGAATCGAATGAATTTAGACAGGGGGAAGAAGCGTCGGAATCTTATCAGGTGCCGAGATATTTCCTGGTACCAGAAAAGACGGATGCAACAAAATCCATAACAGAAGAGCTCGAGCAAGTTGCATTGTTTGAAAAGTTCTTAGAAAGGAAATTCTACTTGGGGACAGGATTGCGCCCCGAGCTCAGGTCTGGCGTTATTGAATTTCTTAAATATAATGCAGATTGTTTTGCGTGGTCGCATGCGGACATGACGGGTATCCTAACGAAAATGGATGTACACAAGGTAACTCGCCTACTTGACATCGGTTCAATCCAAGAAGAATAACAAATTTTGCATGTGTGTAGATTATAAAGACTTGAATAAGGCGTGCCCAAAAGGCTCGTTCCGACTGCTAAACATCGATCAAATGATTGATACGACGGTCGTGCATGAGTTAATGAGTTTTCTTGATGCTTATTCCGGGTACAACCAAATTAAGAAGAACCCGGAGGATCAGGAAAAGACTTTGTTCATAACGAATTTCGGCACATTACTATAATGTGATGCCCTTCGGGCTAAAGAACGCCGGGGCCACTTACCAGTGGCTCGTAAATAAGATGTTTGAAAAATAGATAGGAAAAACTATGGAAGTTTATATAGACGATATGCTCGTTAAGTCTTTGAACGCAGGTGATCATCTTAAGCATTTGCAAGAAACTGTTGACAACCTAAGAAAGCATAATATGAGGCTTAATCCCGAGAAGTGCACGTTTTAGGTCAAATCCGGCAATTTCTTAGGATTCCTGGTATCACAAACGGGGGTTGAGATAAATCCCGATAAAATCAAAGCCCCCGAGGATATCCCGGATCAACTATCAAGTGTGAAAGAAGTTCAAAGACTCACAGGGAATTGGCCGCTTTAAGCAAGTTTATTTCCCGGTCATCAGAAAAATGACACCGTTTCTTCGCGTTGCTCAAGAAGAAAAATAATTTCGAATGGACCCCGGAATGCGAGAAAGCTTTGAGAGATTTGAAAAGGTACTTGTCAAGCCCTAAGTTATTTTCAAAATGAATGAAGGTGAAACATTATTGGTCTACTTCGCAAACTCGGAAGTAGCGGTAAGCGTACTTTTAGCACGAGAGGACGAAGGTATGCAATCTCCCATTAATACATGAATTTTTTTTAATAGGAGCAGAAACTCGCTACCCGTATTTGGAAAAGCTAACCGTAGCTCTCGTAGTCGCCGCACAGAAGCTGAGGCCTTACTTCCAATATCACCCGATAGCTATGGTGACCAACTTTCCCCTGCGGAACATCATTCACAAACCCGAACTCTCGGGCAGATTGGCCAAATGGGCCATCGAAATGAGTGAATTCGATATAGAATATAAACCAAGGACTGCAATTAAGTCACAAGTTTTGACCGACGTTGTGGCCGATTTTAGTCTGGGATTGCTGTCTCTAGCAACCCAAAAGGCAGTAATAGTGTTAGAATCGATGTCAGGAGTTTGGACCTTATTTACGGACAGAGCCTCCAACGTAAAAGGGTCTGGGCTCGACATTATATTAACCACGCCTTTGGGAGAAATCCTAAGGCAAGCTATCGGAACTGTCCCTTTAACTAACAATGAAGCGGAGTATGAGGCTTTGATTACAGGGCTCGAACTCACATGGGGACTAGATTCTGAGGTCATAGAAAATAAGTGTGATTCCCAGTTAGTGGTAAATCAGGTTTACGAGATCTTCGAAACCAAAGAAGATTGCATGCAACAATACGTAGTGAAGATCCAAGCTCTGCTGGATCGATTTCGGGAGTGGTAGATTACTCATATATCGAGGGAAGAAAACTCAGAAGCAGATGCACTGCCCAACCTTGGTTCATCAACAGATATGTAAGGATCAAATTCTGGGATGGTAGTACAACTCATGCACTCGGTAATGGATGCAGATAGCTATTATGAGGTAAATACGACTAATTTGGTCTGGGACTAGAGGAATGAGATCATCGATTATCTCGAGCATGGGAAGTTGACCAAAGATCCCAAGGCGTCTCGGGCGTTGTGTGCCAAAGCAGCACGGTATAGCTTTAAAGGAGGCCAATTGTACATGAAATCTTTCCAAGGCCCGCTGGCCCAATGTTTGGGAATGTCTGAAGCTAATTACGTTATGCGGGAAGTTCACGAAGGAATATGCGGGAACCATTCAAGCGCAGATTCTTTAGTGCTAAAACTGGTAAGGGCGGGATATTATTGGCCCCGAATGAAACAAGACGCCAAAACTTCCGTGCAAAAATACAATAAGTGTCAACGCTACGCACCGCTGGTACATTAACCAGCAGAACCACTACACTTAATTCTGTCTCCGTGGACGTTCATGAAATGGGGAATGTACATCATCGTACCGCTACCGCGGCCCCCGGTAAGGGAAGGTTTCTTTTGATTTTAACTAACTATTTTTAAGTAGGTTGAAGCAGGTCTTTATCAGAAGATCGACGAAAGTGAAGTGGTGGACTTCTTGTGGGAAAACATAATCTACAGGTTTGGAATACCAAAAGAGATAGCATGCGATAATGGGCCACAATTTATTGGCGCAAAGATCACAAAGTTCCTTGAAGATTTGAAAATAAAGAGAATCACATCTTCACCCTATCATCCGAGCGCAATTAGTCAAGCAGAATCAACGAACAAAGTGATTATACAAAATCTCAAGAAAAGGTTGGAAACGGCTAAAGGTAAATGGACTGAAGAGCTACCTGAAGTGTTATGGGTGTACCGAACGGCGGCCAAATCGAGCACGGGGAAAACTCCTTTTTCCCTTCTATTCAGTGCAGAAGCCTTAATCCCAGTGGAAGTAGGAGAACCTACCTTAAGATATCTCCAAGCAAGCGAAGAGGCGGATAATGAAGAGATGTTGGTCAACTTGCAGTTACTCGATGAACGCAGGGACTTGGCACGTATAAGATTGGAGGCCCAGAAGTAGAGAGTGGAAACATATTATAATCGAAGAGCCAACCTCTATTATTTTAAAGCGGGAGACTTGGTTCTAAGGAAAGTAACTCAAAACACCCGGGAACTCAATGCACGGAAGTTAGGTCCAACCTGGGAAGGCCCTTACCGGGTTTCAGCAGTTACCGGGAAAGGTTCATACGAGTTGGAGAATCAGGATGGAGAAAGGTTGCTAAGCAACTGGAATGTGGCACACATCAAGAGATATTATTGCTGACAACCATCACCTTTACTGAAAGTATGTGTTGCACTCTTTTTTTCTTCGTCCAATTTTTATCCCAATTAGTTTTTTCTAGCAAGGTTTTTAACGAGGCAGCAACAGAAAACAACTACGAAGAAAGTTTCAATGGCAACAAAAAGACCTTTAATAGTAAGGCACACAAGCGAAGAACCACTCCGGGGCGGTGAGATAATCTTTGGCTCGATAGCAAAATTCCCACCAAGAAAGTGAGTTTGCTATCAAGGAAAGATTACCCGACCGTTCACAAGTGCAAACCACTAGAGGATTGTTAGATAGACTTTTGCTCGATAGCATAAATTCCTAAGGGGAAGCGAAGTTTGTTACCGAGCTAAAGATTGTCTAGCAATTTATTAATTGTATCCTCGGAGGTGCAAGATTTCCAGTGTTCCAACTCGCATTATTTGCATTTGAACACTGGGGGGGGGGGATATGAGAATATGACAACCATGACTGCCATGCCGACCGAAACACGAAAATCGAGAACATAGTTGTATCATCAAGACCGGGGACNAAGGCACAGTAACCGTCTTCCATGTTAGATTCATCGTTGGACCTTGTTACCGTGCCGAAAAAGACGTTATAGCGACCATCCTGGGCCTTCCACGATTGTTGACCTGTCTCGGACCGGGGAAGACGTTCTTCAAGACAGGACATACGGTACAGAAAGGATCATCTAAGGATCTTGTCTGGACGGAGATGTGTCTTTCCTAAGCAAGACGGTAAAAAAACAATAAAGACTTTTAAGAATACATAAGACCCTCTTAGGAAAGTCTCTATCCTTCTCTTACAGTCAATCATTCCTAAAGTCAAGACATTGAAGACAGTAAAGGGGAATCTGCTATCTGATTGCCCTGTAGGCCCCATCTCCATTAAAGTATTAGCCAGTGCTTCTTTCCGCCGATTAGATCTGTGGAATCCAACCTTAAAGGGAAACTCCACTCTATGAATCCTATAAGAAGAGAGGTTGCCCGGGACAGGGAGAACCTTTCCGGCAATACAGATTCCATATCCAAAATGCTCGGAAGGAACCTTCGATATCCAATCCCACGTGGAACCTGCCCTAAGAGCGGTTTTCGAGACAAAAACTGGTCATTCTGTGGATCCGAGATAGAACTCCGGTCCTGCAACTCCTTCCCTTGATAGCCTTGAGTTGTTGGTTACACCGCACCGGAAAAGCACTCTCTGGGAAATCCGGATCTTTCTCAGCAGGGACAGTACCAAGGATATCAGGGTTAGATAGCTTTTTTTTCTCTGGCAGTCTAAAATCTTTCCAATCAATCGGGAAAGCCTATACCCGAAAGAGGGAAACCTTCTGTTTGCTTGCCATTGCAATATCGGAAACCGCAGGAAAGAAAGCCCCGGCCTGGTATTTTATTTTGACCGGCAGAAGCTGAACCCGAACCAAACCCTAAGCAAAGAAGGGATGTGCCTTAGTTCAGTCTCGAGGACGGGATAATAGGGGCGTAGCACCGAATATGTCGGAGTAGTCCCACCCAGTAGATGGACAAGCCAGTAGTACCAATCAAGGAAGCCTTGAACTCTAGAGCTTTCTTTCCTGATGGGGACTAAGAAAAGGAGACGAATATAGCTAAACAGCTGCAGCAGAAAGAACGAAAAGCCAAAAGTCAAGGTGCATAGCGGTCTTTTCAAGAATAGGGGAGTACAGAATAAGGGGTTTGCAAGACAAAAGAGAATCCGCTGGAACTACGGACAAGGATATTTTACTCAATTCCCCTCTTACTATTTTAAAAAGCGGAAGAAAATGAAATTCCACCAGTGTGTATGTAAGACAACCTTAATTCTCTATGTTCAACGCTTTGGGCAAGCCAGAGCAAGACTTCTCTGTGGGAATACCCGGCTATCTCCTACTTTAAATAGAGAAAATCCCTGGAATTCTCTGATGCCGGGGATTATGTCTAAAAAACTTCGTATTGCGATCTCCGCTGACGATCGTTCTTTTCTTTTCATAAGATCTATTCTTGGGCTAGAGCGTTAATATAGCTTTTCTCTTTTATATGGGATAGGGCTTTGGAGAACTCCTAGAATGGGATTCCCCTTATGTGATATCCTAACTAGTACCAGTCTAACTAAGAGTCATCTGCTAGGCCAGCTTCCTGTGAGTAAGCCAGTGCTAAAGAAGAGGGCTAAGGAAAAGCTAAAAATTCATTGGGATAGATGCAGCGCCAATTAATTTCCGCCAATTTCCGCGGTGAGTGCTAAGTACTTCGATTAATAGTTTGCAGGATTTCTAGAATAGGAATAGGCTTTTTCTTTAGAGTAAGACTCTTTGCTTGCTTCTTTCGGCCAGCTCAGCGGATGAGTGGCCGTATTCGACACCTCTTTCTCTTACGGCTAGTGCGCTATTTGAGATAGTTGAAAAGGGGTGTAGCGATAGAAAGTTTTGAATCAATAATTCCTCAAAAGTCATTGCTAGTACGTTTAATACAGTTACTGCTATACCTTAGGCCTCAATTAGCAGTCGTAAGGCCGACATGTCTTCATCCCGAAATAAGTAGATGCGGAATCTCGTCTGTTTGAAAGGTAACTTGAATTAGCAGTCGGACTGTGAACCATTGTCACTCGTTAGGCCTCCCAATATAATTGATTTGAAGGAGTGAAAGCCACTTGACTCTAAGGAGAGGAGCTCCAGCCACTCTACTTCCACCGTCGTGTAGCCCTGCGGATAATTCGAATACCGGAACATCCTTCCATCCCTCATTCAATCTGATCTACCGGCTCTAAGACCGACTCAATGGGAGGAATCAGATCAATCTTAGGGCTTTGCTTTCAGCGCCTCGAAGACTCAATAGCAATTCCATCTCGTCTTTCCGGATCAATAGCCCCAATCCCCATCTTTTCAAAACATGTCTTTTACGGGTAGGTCGAAACATCTCCATCCTTTAGAAACAAGTTGTATGAATTAGCAACAAGAAATGGCGATTTCTTCTAGCATAACGAATGCTTATGTACTTTTGAAAACGAAAGGAATAAAGTAAATTCATTTTATTTTTCATTTTGTTTCTTGTCTGATCGATGAATTGATTTTATCATTTGAAAGTTAAATAAGTACTTCAAGTACCGTAATGAACAGTAGACGTCCTGTTCAAGAGCACCGTAAACATAAGAGGGATCTCTCTTATAAAAACCCTCACGATAAATGGTTGATTTCGGAAGGATTTGTGCCCGAAATCCAAATGCTTTCGGGAAACAATACACCTAAGGCTTTACGTAATAAGACGCTAACAGAAAAACTTGCGCAAAACTCTTAAGCAAAAAGAAAAAGAGAATGCAATGATTAAAACTTGTGTAAATGTTTAAATGAAATAAAGACTCAAACAATACTTGACCAAAAAAATATCTTTATTTACAATAACGTGCCAAAGCGGCACAGATAAAAAAGTTGGAAAGAAAAAGAAAAGCTAAACTGCTACATCTTCGGAACCCGGATGAAGAGAAGTGTCTGCGCCCCTAGGGGAAGTGGGTAGATCCGCTGATGGCTCAATATTTTGGCCCTCATCAGTTTGTCCTTCAACATCTTCACCTTCTGTTTCCTCTTCAGTTCCCGAAGTTTCAAAATCGGAACCAGAGGAACCGGAAGCATCAAGCTTTGCCGGGAGACCACTTTTAGCAGCTAACTCAAGCTCACGGGCCTTAGCGATTTTGGCATCAAAGTCAATGATATCCGCTTTAGCTTCTTCCAAGGGTTTTTTCCTCATACTGTACATAACGTAAGTTTTCTCAACAATGAGGAAAGCTGCTCGGTGCTTAAGTTCTTCTTTGAGTTGGGTTACCTCGGCTGAAAGGTTTTCCCGGGCGGATCTAATGGATCTGAGGCTAACATCAAGGTCACAGACAGTTGAGTTAAGAAGCCTATTATGCTCGATAGTTTTCCTATACTTCTCCTCCAACTGGCATGTTTCACCCCCGCAGCGGCAAGCTCTTCAGTTTTGGAGTTCAAGGCTACCTCTAAGTTGGTCAATCTTTCAGCCGAGGCAACCTCGCAGTCGGTTGCAAAAAGAACGACATTATGGACTTCAGCCCATTTGGCCATGGCTTCGTCAAATTTATCTATCTGCGGGCCAATCTCTTGGCTAAGGGTTACCACTTCTTGCTCGCTTTGCTGCAAACGAGTATGTAATATAACGACCTCAACAACTTTGGCCTCCAATTCTGAAAGACGAGCGGCAGTTTGCTCCCGCTCGGAAAAAAGTTGATCACGTGCAGAGGTAACTTCTTCTTTTTCCCGAATCAACCTTTGGAGGTCCTCGGAAGTAAGAAAGTTGGCGTACAAAGCAAAAAAGACAAACACAAGATATTTTCACGCAAAAACATAAGAAATAATAAAGGGAGTAAAGAATGTACCTCTACAGCGTTGTGAATGGCGTTGCTCAACAAGCACTCTCCCGAGAGAGCCTGTATCTTTTCTCAATCTTTCTTTGAAGCCAAAGGCTTCAGATAGTTAGCAAGTTCCACCGGCCAGGATAGCAAATTGCATCCGATAGAGACCGAGAGAGTAACACTCCTGCTCCTTTGTAGATCTTCTGAGGAGGGAACATAGTTTTACCCCAAATTTCCATGAACTGGGGACTGGGGGAGACGGACGCCCTCTTTTCGACAGATGCGGATAATAGAGATGATGTAGCACTTGCTAATATATGAGTTGATGAAGATGGAGATGATGTACAAGTTGTTGGTATTGGTAAAGATGGAGATGAAGCTGATGGTGTTGAAGGGTAAGAAGCAGTTGCAACAAACGCAGTGAGGGTTATTGGTTGCTCGCCAATCGAGGACAAAAAGGACCCGGACACCAAAATATCGGGCGTAACGACTGGGATACAAAAGCTGGAGCTGGCATTTTCCACCATTTTATACTCCCCCAGAGCGCCGAGACATCGTCCTCGGCTGGTGTAACTAAATTAACGGATTGAGTGGTATGTTGAGTTAAGGAAGGTCGTCGTCTTCTATGTAGAGAAGCTCCTTCCTCGCTAGCTTCTCCATGGTCGTCAATCATCACAGTATCTATGACCGTCCCCGGCGGAGGGCTCCTCATCTTGACTTTCGGAGATGATTGGGGGGCATCATTTTTCGCTCTCTTATTTTTTTTCCCGGCCGCCGAGGAACGTCTTCTTTTTGGTTGCTTGTTCTCCGGCCGGGGACTCCGAGAAGAAGCACTTGCACCAGAAGCAGGCCCGGAGATGCTTGTCTGTGAAAAAGCTTTCTGCAGCAGCCTCGCCGCATTAGCAGGATCTTCTATAATGTCCTCATCGGGGACAACAACTGAGACTTGGGGTAGACCTATGTTCAACAGAAGGAAGGAGTCAGATAATTTTCTCATAAGAAAAGGTAAGGACATAATGAGTTAAACTTATCATGATTTTTGGCCTTCCACTCGTATTTCAGTGACAGCTCTTTCTACGAGCGGGTTTCGGGCATGATAACGTCCAAAATCTTCTAAACCCATTGGTCCAAGCCCTCAACCTTAGGGGGATCCCACCGAGCCGCTGAGGTAGGAAATAGAAGAAAAGCTAATAATGAAGAGGAAATGATCTTTAACAAGGAAAGAAACAGATTATATACTCAGGAGTGCGATTCCACAGTTCTGGGAAGGAAGAAGCCGAGGCCGGAATGATGTCACTGGTGGCAGCTGAAACAAACTGTTTCATTCACCCACGATCGTTATCATCATCCATGATAGACAACAACGCATGGTGGCCCCGCTTGCTGAAGTTGATCATCCCTCCATGGAAGATCTTGGGGGAATAAATGTTTATCACATGAGTTAAAGTTATCTCCTCTTCCGTTTCTTGGCACAGGCGTCGAAGGCAAGCAATCGTCCTTCACATAGAGGGACTCACCTGTGCCATACACACTTAATAGCGGAGGCAAAACTCTTCAATGACAGAGTCAAGCTCTCCACTCAGAGAAAATGTCCCCAGAGTGAAGGGATACGTATAGAAGTACGTAAAACCCTTCTTGGGTAAGGTTACCCGCTCCGCCAGGTCGGGAGCGATAATGTCTAGGTCCTGGCAACGACAATCTTCCTTCACAGCAGGAATGCTGGAAGGATGGATGGAAGAAGGATACCTGCTAACGACCCATGTACGAGGGTTAACAGAAGAAAATTTCTCTTTGAAGTCTTTTGTTGTAACAAGACTTCTGGGAATATTGTTCCCACTGTTGGAGGAGCAGCATCCTCGGCTTTGTTCTTGTTCTTTGAGGAACTTGTATTCTTTGAAGAAGAAGCCATTATATGTTATGGAAGAAGGAAAAACTTTTTCGTTTGAAGAGAGTTAAAGAAAGGTTGAAGAACAGGATACAAGTTAGATAGAGAGAGTTTTAGAGAGTTTAGAGAGTTATGGAGCATGAATAAAGGAGGTAGATGCGTATAAGTAAAGGTTTAGGCGGCAAAATTCGTGCCCATGATTACCTCGATAACCGGCAAAAGTTATGCTGAATCGTCGGATGACGCATTTTCGGGGCACTAAATGCGGAGAGACGTGCGTCTAATCAACCTGTAGAAGTTTTTCAGAAGGAATCATAAGTAATTCCCGCCAAAAAGAGTGTTTCTACCAACTTTCCGGTAACACAAAGTTATGTCGCCGAAAAGTAGGGGGACTATCTGTATAGGATAAAATATGTAATGCTACGTGGCCGTTTGATAGAGGGACACGTAGAACCTACGATGGGGGATAGTTAAAACCGAAGGCAATTGTTCCGTTTGTCACTGGAAAGAATGACACTCGTAAAGATGCAATAAATATCCTTCGTCCGGTAGCATTTAATGGAGAGTATTTCACAATATTTTAGTACGCTGCCCGTTATATAGAATTGTCATTTATGCTCACCGTTACACCTTTTTCAATGACCTTCATAATTGACATTGAAAAAGGGAATGATCCTAGGAATTTGTTCCCTAGGTGCATTTATAAATAGTGAGCTCTGTTATCATTGTAAATGACATGACTTTTCTGATAAACTTACGCTATAATCAATTCAAAACTTTATATAATTTTATGTTTTTGTTCCTTGATTTCATCACTTTGTGCCCGGAAGCTTTGCTCCCGGAATTACTGTTTCTGCGATTTTATCTTCATTTCAAGGCTAAGTATTACGTATTTCTTCAATTATTTTATTATTTTAGGATCAAATTAATTCACTTGTCTAAAAACTACATATAAATTTAACTGTACCGTTTTACGGGTAAACACTCGTGTGTATTGCTTCTGCCTCCTATCATTTACTCCATCCTTCCTAAAATTTATCAAATTCTTTTCAAATTGGCCCATTTTAGTTTCATTTCGACATTATTTTTGTCTCTGTTTTCCAGATAAATATTTACCGATTTTAAATGTTTAAGAAATATTTGTAGACAAACATTTTAATTCACCTTATACCTTGTGTCTTATCTATCTTAGTAATTTTTCCTTATTTAAAGTTCAAATCAAAGTCAATATAGAGATAAAACATAATGCTAAGTTAGTTTCCCAATAAGCAGATCACCTAAAAAAGTGAATGTATTTGTGGAAAATAAACTCACAATGTAGACCAATATTATGATGACAAGGGGTATGAGAGTCGAAGCAATAAAGAAGAATGGTATGCAGAGAAGTTATGAATAATACCCACAGGATCATCTTACGAGGATATCGTGTCTATTAGTTGAGAGATGAAAAGAAGGTACTTGTAATTAAGGACATTGGGGGTCACGAGATAAAAAAAATTATTAATAGCCACGAATACAGAAATAACTCAGCTGAATCACTAATTATGAGCGACTAACTATTATTACTTCAACCATTACAAACCACCCACGTAATGAGTAATCAATGTAATAAATACTCGTAATGCACCAAAATTAAGTGACGATTATGAATTGCACTCTTATATAAATTCTCTTTCTATACCTTGTATCCTCATCGAGAAAACGACAAAGTAATACTATCAATTGTCAATATTATTGTGATTCTTTGCTATTGGAAGAACTTGTTAATTCCTATTAGGAAAAAGCAGAAATCATCAATAAAATTTCTATTTCCTTATTCTCTCAATGTCCATTATTATTATTCTTTTATTTTAAGAAAAGTGAATTAAAATTGATTATTAAAATCCTGAATTATTCTTTTATTTGCTTTGTCACAAAAACTATTATATTCCTAAACCTTTCTTTAATTACATTTCTAGTGTACTAATATCGTGAAAATAATCAAACGTTGGCTCAACACACGCATGAATAAAAAGGACGTACCAATGGCGTTGGAAGTAGGAGACCGACGAATAGAAACTTAAACAAATAATTATGCCTATGACTTTTAACCAAATTGGTTTAATTTTTAAGTACAAGTCGTAGAAATTATTAAGAACTTGTGTCTACTCCATAAGGACCACAATTTTGGTATTATGTTATGTTTATCTTATGGTCTGTATGACCGCTTCCCACGTCTGTCCTTCCGCTAATTTCCACAACTCTCAATGAAAAATAGTAAAATAAATAAATAAATAAATAAATAAATAAAACGATCCTCCTTTATAGCATGCG
Organism: Nicotiana otophora; assembly: GCA_000715115.1. Lineage (NCBI taxonomy): Eukaryota > Viridiplantae > Streptophyta > Magnoliopsida > Solanales > Solanaceae > Nicotiana > Nicotiana otophora. The sequence continues at coordinate 16,679 of AWOL01S0028427.1, read as the reverse complement.
TTTGGCTCATAAGACTTCACAGCAGAGCGGATGATCTCGAAATGGCGCATATCATCTGATTTTATATCTTTTAATTAAAACTTTCACTTTATATCTATCTCTATACGGTTGAAATCGGGCAAGTCCGATTTCATAGGCACAAGGAGCTGCATCAAGAGTAAGCTTGTAATACACCAGGCTCGAGCTCAATGACAGAGTATGGAGCATGAATATCGAAGTGCTCGCTGAAAATCGAGACCGAGCATAATAATGGAATCGCAAGATATTAGCAACCGACCGAAGATCTCGGCGGAAATTTCGGAACAGATCGAATCAAGCGGTTATTGACACCAATCATGGGATTTATTTCCGTTATTAGAATTGTACCTTATTTAGGGTTCCTTTACTATATAAAGAGGGACCCCATTCATTTGTAAGGAGGATTGGGACTCATAAGAACATACACAAACGGTGCTCTCTATTTCACTTACTATCCATTATTGTTCATCATTGTTTATTTTCTGTTCTTTCCTGTTCTTGTTACCCAACCTCGAGACCATCTCGAATCGAGGTCGAAAGCACTGCTAGAACACTGGTTTGATTTATTTTACTATTCAGACTATCTATTCAATTCCTCATTTATCAATTGGTATTTGATTAAATCACGTATCCTTAAAACCACTAAATAAGTTTAATTGTTATTCGAATTTTAAGGTAAACAGTTTGGCATCCACCGTGGGACTGAGGATATAGTGATTTTTCAGTACTGATTCTGGTGAAACACACTATTTTACGCTTGTTCTTGTCAAGTATCTTTGCTTTCAGGTTAAAACATCTCAAACTCACAAAACGCATCCACACACATTGACAATGGCCTCAGATTTCATGGTGAAAACGAAAATATGATTGCTCCAGGAATCGAAGTGCCACACGCTAATCACGGGGGACCACCGGTTGCCAACCCCGTCGATGTCAGTTCGCGCGTTGCTCTAAATGCTGACATAGGCGTATATCTCGATGGGAGTGTACGCAGAGAAGGCCGATCTAGTGGCCAAGGAACATAGAGCAGAGGAGACGAGGGAGTCAGTCTCCAAGTAATATTCGAGATGCTTCAGGCTCAGCAAACCGCTATTGCTCAGTTACAAAATCAACATAGAGCTCCGAATAGGGTTGAGCCGGAAATTACTCGCTGTGCCGAGCCAGTACCGGAGAGGACGAATGGTAACAATCGGGGACTGATCTTACGATAATTAAAATGCTCGAGGAGCTCACCAAAAGAATTGAATCAGGGGAGAGGAGAATTGAAGCCAACGATAAAAAAATAAAGACATACAACTCTCGAGTTGATCAGATACTGGGGGTACCGCCAATCTTGAAAGGGATGGATTCAAAAGAAGTTTGTACAAAAGCCCTTTCCTCCAAGTGCGGCTCCGAAGCCTATTCCAAAGAAGTTTCGTATGCCAGACATACCAAAATATAATGGTACCACTAATACCAACGAGCATGTTATTTCATATATATGCGCCATCGAGGGTAACAATTTAGAGAATGATGAAATCAAATCTGTGCTATTGAAAAAATTCGGAGAAACTTTTTCGAAGGGAGCAATGATTTGGTATCACAACCATTAAATTCCATCGACTCATTTGCCATGTTAGCAGATTCTTTCGTAAAGGCACACGCCGGGGACATAAAGGTCACAATGAGAAAACCAGACCTTTTCAAGGTAAGACAAAGGGATAATGAAATGCTGAGGGAGTTCGTGTCTCGATTTCAAATGGAACGCATGGAGTTGCCACCGGTCACAGATGATTGGGCTTCCAAGATTTCATCCAAGGGTTGAACGAGCGGAGTTCGGTAACATCACATCAGTTGAAACAAAATTTGATCGAATATCCAACTGTAACTTGGGAAGATGTGCACAATTGATACCAATCGAAGATCATGGTCGAGGACAATCAATTGGGAGCCCTTCCGGTTCAGCACATCCAAACAAATCGACAGTTAAAAACCAGAGGGACATCGACATGGAGCCAAGGTCGAACAGAGACTAATATTAACCATATGCCGCAGATCGAAGGAACAATAAGGATAATGGTTCAGGATGCAATTCCGCCCGAAACGATTGGAGAAGTGATCGAGGACAGAATTCTCGGGGACATATGAGCAAGAGTGGTTTTGAAAAGTATGCCGATCCCACAGAAGCACCTCGGTTATCGGAATATAACTTTAGCATTGATGCATCAGGCATTGTATCGGCAATCAGAAGGATCAAAGATACTAGGTGGCCCAGACCCATACAAACTGATCCTTCTCAAAGAAACCCAAATTTGATATGCAAATATCATGGTACGCATGGTCAAAAAACTGAGGATTGCAAGCAATTAAGGGAGGAGGTATCCCGTCTATTCAATGAGGGCCACCTTCGAGAGTCCCTCAGCGATCGAGCCAAGAATCATTTCAGATAAAGAGATGCCAACATGAAAAATGAACAGGAGGAACCCCAACATGTCATTCATATGATCGTCGGTGGGGTCGACATTCCACAGGGACCCATATTCAAACGCACTAAGGTATCAATCACTAGGGGAAAACGAACCCGAGATTATGTGCCCGAAAGCACTTTATCATTCAACGACGAAAAAGCAAAAGACGTTTCTCAGCCTCACAACGACGCTATGGTAATTTCTATCTTATTAAATAAAGTTCAAGTTAAGCGTGTTTTAGTGGATCCAGGTAGCTCGGCGAATATCATCCGATTGAGGGTCGTGGAACAGCTCGACCTACAAAATCAAATCGTGCCCGCAGCTCGGGTCCTAAACGGCTTCAATATGGCCAGTGAAACAACTAAAGAGGAGATTATTCTACCGGTGAACGTGGCTGGAACCATTCAAGATACTAAGTTCCACGTGATCGAGGGTGACATGAGGTACAATGCCCTACTCAGAAGGCCTTGGATCCACAATATGAGAGTAGTCCCTTCTACTCTCCACCAAATGATAAAATTCTAACATTAGACGATGTAAAAACAGTATACGGGGAGCACCATGCTGCAAAGGAAATATTTGCGGTCGATGAGGTAATACCGATATTGACACTATCAACCTCGAAAAGGTTAAGCATCAAAGATAAACAGGAAGTCAAATAGCAATCACAGCCACCGGCCTCGACCGAATCGGGGAAGCGGAAGATAGAAGAAGAAGAAGAGGATTTTCTGACCCCTCGAACTTTTGTTGTTTTCGAAGATACTGACACCACCAAATCAACGGTCGAAGAGCTGGAACAGGTTATATTGATCGAGTACCGGCCCGAGCGAAAGGTATACCTGGGAACGGGATTAACCCCCGAACTCAAGAAAAAAGTTATTCAATTTCTTGTTGATAACATATATTGTTTTGCTTGGTCCCATTTAGACATGACATGGATTCAACCGGAGGTAACGACACATCGGCTAAGCCTGGACCCTAGATTCAAACAATGTGAAGCAAAAGAGAATACCTCAGTCCGAAGTAAAGCACACATTTTTAAAAGACGAGGTAACTAAACTTCTCAAAATAGGATCCATTCGGGAGGTGAAATATCCCGAATGGTTAGCCAATGTAGTTGTGGTCCCTAAAAAGGGGGATAAACTTAGAATGTGTGTAGATTATAAGAATTTAAACAACGCGTGCCCCAAAGATTCTTTTCCACTACCTAACATCGATCGCAAGATCGATGCCACGACCGACCACCAGATCTTTACTTTTCTCGATGCCTATTCCGGGTACAATCAAATCCAAACGAACCCAGAAGACCAAGAAAAGACTTCATTTATCACCAAGTATAGAACATATTGTTATAATGTAATGCCCTTCGGGCTAAAACATGCAGGAGCTACTTACCAACGCCTAGTGAATAGAATGTTCGAAGAACAAATAGGTAAATCAATGGAGGTTTATATTGATGACATGCTAGTTAAGTCCTTGCGCGCAGAGGACCATTTGGCTCATTTGCAGGAAACATTCGAGATTTTAAGCAAATACAACATGAAGCTCAATCCCGAGAAATGTGCTTTCGGGGTTGGTTCAGGCAAGTTCCTTGGCTTTATGGTATCGAATCGGGAGATCGAGATCAACCCCGATAAAATCAAGGCCATCGAAGATATCACCGTCGTGGATAGTGTAAAAGCCGTACAAAGGCTAACTGGACGGATATCTTCCTTAGGCCGATTCATTTCGAGGTCATCGGATCGAAGCCACAGATTTTTCTCTTTACTCAAAAAGAAGAACGATTTCGCCTGGACCCCGGAATGCCAACATGCATTGGAAGAGTTGAAGCGATACCTATCGAGCCTACCACTGCTTTACACTCCAAAGGCAGATGAGAAACTTTACTTGTACTTAGCAGTATCGAAAATCGTGGTAAGTGGTGTCCTAGTTCGAGAAGAGCAAGGTACGTAATTTTCCATTTATTATGTAAGTCGAACCTTAGGAGAAGCAGAAACTAGATATCCGCACTTAGAAAAATTGGCACTTGCACTGATAAAGGCCTCTAGAAAGTTAAGACCATACTTTCAATGTTACCTCGTATGCGTATTAACCACTTACCCACTTCGTAATATTTTGCACAAGCCCGAACTGTCGGGTCGATTGGATAAATGGGTCGTCAAACTCAGTGGGTACGACATCGAATATCAACCCCGGACGACCATCAAGTCTCAACTTTTAGCGGACTTCGTGGCCGATTTCACGCCAACCCTCGTACCCAAAGTTGAAAAGGAACTCTTATTAAAATCGGGTATGTCATCGGGGGTATGGACCCTTTTCACAGACGATGCTTCAAATGTGAAGGGGTCGGGGCTAGGCATCCTTTTGAAGCCACCCACGGGTAGCACTATTATGCAATCTATCAAAACATCTAGGTTGACTAACAATGAGGCCGAGTACGAGGCCATGATTGCAGGTCTCGAGCTAGCTAAAAGCTTGGGGGCAGAAGTCATTGAAGCCAAGTGTGACTCATTACTGGTGGTGAACCAAGTAAACAAAACCTTCAAAGTTCGAGAGGATAGAATGCAAAGGTATTTGGACAAGCAGCAGGTAACTTTGCATGGTTTCAAGGAATGGACTTTATAGCATGTACCTAGAGAACAAAGCAGTGAGGCCGATGCACTTGCAAACTTGGGGTCATCGGTCGAGGAAGATGAGATCAGCTCGGGGACTGTCGTTCAACTCTCGAGATCTATGATCGAGGAAGGTCATGCCGAGATAAAATCTACAAGCTTAACCTAGCATTGAAGGAATAAATATATTGAATACTTGAAGAATGGAAAGCTCTCATCGGACCCTAAAGAGTCGAGGACCCTACGAACCAAAGCTGCTCGATTCACATTGGCTGAAGATGGAACATTATACAGAAAAACATTCGATGGACCATTGGCAGTGTGCTTAGGACCAGGAGGCACCGATTATGTTTTACAAGAGGTCCATGAAGGCACTTGTGGGAACCACTCTGGCGCCGAATAACTGATTCACAAAATCATTAGAGCATGATACTACTGGGATAGCATGGAAAAAGATACTAAGGAGTTTGTTCGAAAATGTGATAAATATCAAAGTTTTGCACCGACGATCCATCAGCCTGGAGAACAACTTCATTTAGTCCTATCCTCATGGCTATTCATGAAATGGGGGATGGATATCGTCGGCCCCCTTCCATCGGCCCCAGGTAAATCTAAGTTCATTTTATTTATGACTGACTATTTCTCTAAATGGGTTGAGGCACAGGCGTTCGAGAAAGTGAGAGAAAAAAAGGTTATAGACTTCATCTGGGATCACATCGTGTGTCGATTTGGGATACCCGCATAAATAGTATGCGACAATGGTAAACAATTTATCGCCAGTAAAGTGACAAAATTTCTCGAAGACCATAAAATAAAAAGGATATTGTCAACACCATATCACCCTAGTGGGAAAAGACATGCCGAATCAACAAGCAAGACTATCATCCAAAACCTGAAGAAAAGGTTGAACGAAGCTAAAGGGAAATGGAGAGAAATTCTGCCCGAAGTCCTTTGGGCATATCGAACAACATCGAAGTCCAGTACAGGGGCAACTCCGTTTTTCTTAGTGTATGGCTCGGAAGCCTTAATTCCAGTCGAAGTCGGAGAACCTAGCGCAAGGTTTCGACATGCATAAGAGGAATCAAACCACAAGGCTATGAAGACTAGCCTCGAATTATTAGATGAAAAACGAGAAGCAACACTCGTTCGAATGGCTTCACAAAATCAACGAATCGAAAGGTACTACAATAGAAGAACCAACCTTTGCCATTTCAGGGTTGGGGACTTAGTCCTAAGGAAGGTCACCATCAACACTCGAGATCCTAATGAAGGGAAGCTCGACCTGAATTGGGAAGGACCCTATCAAGTCCTCGATATAGTCGGAAAAGGGTCTTATAAACTCAGAACGATGGACGGCGAACCACTGCCAAACAACTGGAACATATCACTTCTCAAATGATATTATTGTTAAGGTATGACTTTCTCCCTTCTTTCGTTTATATTCGGCATTAACTCATTGCAGGAGTTCGATCAAAGACATCGAGACCTCAGGTTTTAAAGTACGCGTTACACTCTTTTTCTCTTAGATCGATTTTTATCCCAACTGGATTTTTCCAGCGAGGTTTTTAACGCGGCAACAATTATGTGCTACCTGAGGATAATTCAATAGTATCCAAGGCTTCTTTGCAATCAACCTCGACTACTGGAGGGCATCACCCTCAGATGTTATATTCTCGACAATAGTATTTCATATCAAAGGGCCTCGATAGGGAAGCTTTGTAATGGGCCAAACGGTCAAGTAAACTGTGTCCATATAGATTAGTCGAGCCCCGATGGAAAAACATGTGCGCATGTATAAATTATTCAAAGAAGCATTCTCTCTTCATTAAACATTTTATGTCTCGAAGAAAATTCTCTACTATACAAACCTCATGCTTATGATATTGTGAGAAACGACTCAACAGCCAAATGCAAATATACACTCGGGGACTGCCATCGATGATAGGCATATTCGAGTTATCTAAACTCAAATTCATAAGATCTCAAAGAGGCACCCCTCGATCTATAGGCTAAGGCCACCGTTCTCGTGGGTTGACATTTCAAACAAATTCAAAATGTTATTGGGAAATAAGCCCAAGAGGCATACCCGAAGGCTACGGCCAAACTAAAGGCTACGAAAAAATACAAATCCGAAGGCTATGGCCAAACTAAAGGCTACGGCCTAAATAACGCGGCTCGGAGACGTTCGAATTCCGCAATAACGACAGGCCTTCAAATTCTTTAAAAAACGGTTAAAAAAAGCTACCCTCGACAAATAATCAAAAGGATTTCGATTAAAAACAACCCTCGAAAAACCTTAAGAAGTATCAAATTATCTTAACACAAACGTGCTAAGGCACAAAAAGCAAAAGGTTTCAACCGACATCGGACCCTCAAAAACCCCAATGGGTAAAAAATACATGCTAAGGCATAAAACAAAAATTTACTAAGTCTTTTAAGCCGAAAGGGGGAAATAATAACCATCTTTTAGAGGCTGTATGGGCCCAACCTAAAAGGGCCTAAGGGCAAATACATTTAAAGTTCGAGACCTTGTTCTCACTCAACTCGGACCTAAGGGTTCCACTATTCCGAAGTTCAAATAAAGCTGACTTGAAATTTAGCTCAAAGATTCGCCATAAAACCTTAAGGGATATGTTATTGTAAGTTCGAAAATTACCCATTACTTGATAAAAAACCTAAGGGTTTGTTCTATTTTAAGTTCGAAACTTACTCGAACTTAGTTATAAAAATAGTGCATTTATGGCATCGATTAAGCCATCCGAAATCTCGAACATATTATTGAGTTCGGGGACTCATCCTTGCGTGTCTAAAAAACTTAAGGATTTGTTTTAAGTTCGAGCTAGTGTTCACTCGATTACATAGGCTGCAACAACAAAATTTTCACAAGGAAAAAGCACAAAACATGTTTGAACATAAAACTGAGAAGACATTCAAAAGAAGTTTTTCTATTATGTATTGATAAAAAAGGTTATGTACAAGAGACCGATCAAGATCTTACAAAAAGAAAAACTAAGTACTAACCATTGCCGGTTTCGACCTCTTCTCCGGGAGCAACTTCTCCTTCAGGCCCCTCATCTGATCCGCCTTGACTGCCTTCTTCATCATCGTCTTCCTCATCAAAGGAGGCAAGCTGCCTGGCTTCAGCTTCAAGCACCTTGGCTCGGGCTATCTCTTCAGAGAGGTCAAAACCTCGAGCATGGATTTCCTCGAGGGTTTCCCTCAGGGATTGACACTTTGCCGAGTCAATAATCCATCTCTCTCGGTCAGAAGCCTCCCTTAGCTACATTTGAGCAGCCTCATCATCGGCCCGGTACATGGTAATGGACTTGTCCGCCATGACCTTTGTCTTCTCGATCTCCGCCTTGGCCTCAGGAAGCCCGATTTCAAGCTCCTCGATCCTCTTGGCTTGGGCCGAACTTTTCTCTTTGATGCCCCGAAGTTGCACTTCGACTGATGACAGTTTGGACAAGGTAGTTTCTTTTTTCGGAGCCAGGTGGTTCATATTCTCCTTCCACCTATCACAATCGGCCTTGACCTGATCGACTTCTCCCCGAAGCAGCTCGATCCTTTCGACCATTTGCTGCAGCTGAGATAGTGAAGTATTAGCCGCCACAGTTGGGTCGAGTCCATGCTCTATCAAAAGGATAGTTACCTGTTTATCTATCTCGGCCTCTTACTCACGAGCCTTGGCCAAATCCGCTTGAAGGTCCTTTATAGTTTTGTCCTTTTGGCCCCAAAGAAGCTTCAAAGCGTTCCTCTCCTTCGAGACCTTTTGGAGCTCGGTTTCACACTGGCTAAGGTCAGCTCAAAACTTGGTGAAGGCCTATACAAAAAAAAAGGAAAACACAAGTCAGATTTAGTGAAAAAAGAGTAAAGAAAAGAAGTGCAGTAATTGATTCTTACCCGAGATAAGAGACGTTGGGCCTCTTCTAAATTATTAGAAGCGTCACTGATATAAAAGGCATCATCGACTCGAGTAAAGCAATCACTGACCATGATCAATAGTCGAGATTCAATCATTTAATCGCATATCTCTGAATCCTTCATAACTATCCTAGCTTCAAATGCCTATATCGGGGGTCTTCAACTCTCGAGCCTCCCTTAGTGCCTCCTCAGAAAACGTCGGAAGAGAAGGCAAGTGACCTGTTGTCATGGTCCTGAGCAAGTCGCTCGAGACGCTCTGATCGATCTTCGGGGTCCAGAACCGGCCCCACCCGGTATAGTTGCAGATGGTCGAGAAACAATCTCGACCTCTGATGATTCGGGATCCTCACTCGATTTATTTTTGGAAGCCTCCTCGACACGAGGCTTGATTTTAGCAGCTGCCGTCGGCTCAGAAGGTTTGGTGACCTCAACGACTTTCCTAGGTCGGACCGTCAGTGCCGAGGCATTTTCCTTTTCTTTCTCCCATTCTTCGTCTCTCATTTTTTGGACCGAGTCCATCGTGAGAGCGATTACTTTCCTCCTCACCTTTCGAGGTTTGGGCTTGGGGTCCTCGGACTGCGAGGCATTCTTCCGCTTCTTGTCTTTCCCCGACTTCGGAACTGGGGACTTGGTTTCTTCCTCGCTACTCGAGGGCCTCAAAATGGCATCCTTGGTCAGGCCTGCATGAAAGAAAATTAGTGATGAATGAAGTACAAAAAATGTTTCAAAACATGAAAAAGGAGATCCTTACCGTGGTTCTTGGACTCCCATCTGCCCCTTGCCAAATCACGCCATGCGCATTCGGCATAAGTGGAAGTTGAGGCTAACTTCCGAACCCAATCTTCGAGGGAGGCATCCAAGGAATAGCTGCATGTTGAAAGGTGATATTAAGCGAAGTCAAAGAAGGTACGGAAAACAAAATTTAAAAGATCACTTACGGTCGAAGTTCCACTCCTCAGGGAACGTCATCTTCTCCTCCGGGATAATGTCGCGGATCCTCACCCGTATAAAATGACTCATCCAACCCCGATCCTTATTATCGTTGATGCTCGAGAACAAGGCCTTCGTTTCCCGGCGTTGGAACCTGATTACTCCTCGATAGATTCGAGGCCGGTACAACCGCATGAGGTGATTTAAAGTAAACTCCAGCCACTCGGCTTTGCTAGAAAAGAAGCGCAACATGATTACTATGCGCCATAGAGAAGGGTGGATTTGACCAACGGTGACCTCATATCTTTTACAGAGATCAATAATCACTGGGTCAAGGGGACCCAGTGTGAAGGGGTAAGTGTAAATACTTAGGAACCCTTCCACATAAGCGGTGATGCTCTCTTCGGGAGCAGGAATTTGCACCACGACCTCGGGACCCCAGTTACAGTCCTTTTTCATGGCCTCGAGGTGGCTCTTCGTTATCGAGCACATATACATCGACACATGCTCGCATCAGCCCGGGATCGATGAAGGGTTTTCGACCTTGAAGTCAGATTTTGGAGTACACAGGCTGGGAACGTACTCGTGGGGAAGCGGCTCCACCGTCGCCTTGTCGCCGGACGGCCGGGAAGAGGAGCAAGAATCTTTCTCCTTCTGCGGTACGGTCTTTGAGATTTTTGCCATTGGTATAAGTAAAGAAAGGCGGAGAAAGATGAAAAACTGGTGGTTTCGGTGCTAACGAAAGTGGCTCTACAGACGGCGAAAAGGAGGAGACGAAAAGAGTGAGAAGACTTAGAAGTTTGAATAGAGAAAAAGTAAAGTTTGATTCACTAAGGGAGCGGGTATTTATAGGCTCACGGCGACGGTTCGATGGCGCTAGTAGCCGATCGCTAACTAACATACATTAATGATTTGGAGAACTGAACCGAGGGGACGTGTCGATCACATCCGTCGCTTACATCATGAAGACGACATCATGATCGACGTTTCAGAAAATTGAGGCTCAAACCGTTTCTTATCATTTTATTTCAAGAAACGTCGGGACTATCTGTATACGGTCGAAATCGGGCATGTCCGATTTCATAGGCACGAGAAGCTGCCTCGAGAGTAAGCTCGTAATAGACCAGGCTCGAGCTCAATGGCAGAGTATGGAACATGAAGATCGAAGTGCTCGCTGAAGATCGAGACCGAGCATAATAACGGAATGGCGAGATATTAGCAACCGACCGAAGATCTCGGCAAAAATCCCAGAACAGATCGAATCAAGCGGTTATTGACACCAATCATGAGATTTGTTTCCGTTATTAGAATTGTACCTTATTTAGGAATCTCTACTATATAAAGAGGAACCCCATTCATTTGTAAGGAGGATTGGGACTGATAAGAATATACACAAACGATGTTCTCTATTTCACTTACTATCCATTACTGTTCATCATTTTATATTTTCTGTTCTTTACTGTTCTTGTTACCCAACCTCGAGACCATCTCGAATCGAGGTCGAAAGCACTGCTAGAACACTTGTTTGATTTATTTTACTATTCAGACTATCTATTCAATTCCTCGTTTATTAATTGGTATTGGATTAAATCATGTATCTTTAAAATCACTAAATAAGTTTAATTGTTACTCGAATTTTAGGATAAACAATATATTTTAATTAAAAATTTCACCTTATCTCCCTTTCTATTTCCCCACTTTGCTATTTGTTGCTAGTCAAACTTTTGCTATCATATTTGTCACATCTCAAATATATGGCATATTATCGTCCATTTATCCGCTTCAGCCAAGAGGCTGTAGGATTTATTCTTTGAGCTATACTACATCGAGATTAGAATCATGTGAACTTATATTTTTATCTCATGCAGTACTACTTTACTTTTATACCTTTTTTTATATATGCAGAATTTGCATTAAGGTGTCACATTCATATCTTCTTTCACAAGCTTGTTAGACTATAATCTTGTGATAAGTTTTCTCCTTAACCTATCCTCATCAACTGATCTCATTTATGAGCATCACATGAAAGTTAATTACCAATTGAAAACTCGTTTTAAAAATTTTGAGAATAAGAAAATTATTTTCGATCAAAAAGAGAATATTGATCAGCAAATTAATAGTAATACTAAGTTATATCCACGATTTTTAAGCCCATTTTGTCAAAGGGATGAGGAGGAACTTTGGTCCTAGGTTCACACATTTTCACATACAACTATCAAAAGGTTTGATCTCCTCTATAATGCATTAAATCCAACGACTGGACTGCTACGTCCTTTACTTCATGTTAGTGATCGTGGAAACGACATGTGTAAAACATCACACTCTAGAATATTATAGGCCGAAATTAATGCCATCTATAACACGGGACAACTACCATTTGAAATCAGTTCATATCTCTGGAAACTCCGAATATTCCAAGTTAACTACTCGATCTTGGAGTACACACACATAAGTCTTATTCAAAGCAGTACAATTTCCACAACTACCACAAATCTAAGTCCAAGCCAAAGTGACAATTATTTGCCAAATGTAGCATTTCTACTGAGGCATCTATATTCTTCACCTAATTCAGCTGCTTTTATTGGTAAATGTTGACAAGAAGCAATTTCGATTCTCAGAGTCACTATCGATCGAATTGACAGTATACGTGGACCAAATCAAATGGAATTAGAAATGGAAGAGAAGTGAGAAAAAAAACTCATTGAGAGGAAATGTTAGAAAATAAAAGGTTCATCACGATGACTTAGCTTCGCAGGGTTATTTTTTACTGGATAAAGTAATAAAAGATAACTTTTCAAAAATAATAGTAACAAAAAATATAGTTTTTCTGAGCATTTGTTTGACACTGAGTGTTTCTCAGGCTTTGGCCACGAGAATTCAATTTGACAAAACCTATGATATAAAAAGCAATTCTAATTAAGTGTGAACATGTTAGCTTTGTCAAGACATTTCATCTCAGATCTTAGTTAATTTTCTCGACAAATTTTATAAGGTAAAGAAGTAGTATATGAAGTCATTTTCAGCAATTTCGTGTATGAAATTAATGCCTTTGAAAGTTTGCCAAAACCCGTTGAAATGCAAACTGGTCGAAATTGGCTTCTAGTGTTCTTGTACAAAGTTATATAAATTAATTAATCAAAGATATAAAATAAAATCTCAGTTTTTAAATTAAACTATTAAATCCTTAGCTTACAAATGTGCGATTCTGCCTTCACCACAACACTAGCGGCCATTAAAAATTGAGATAAACAGTTGTCGGTTTAGGCTTGAAGTCAAGTGAGAATTTACCCGCATATCCCAAACGATAAATTAAAGAAACACAAACTGTAATCATTGTCCACTATATCCCAATCACATACTACGTTTTAATACCCATGATCAGCACACGGTAATATTTTTAAGATGTTCACTTAATGCCTTGTAGATCAAACTTTATAGATATTGACATTTGCCAAGGTCCAAACTTTTTATCCTAAATATATTTCATTTTAGGAAAACGGAATGAAGAAGACCCGATCCTATTGTGATCAGGAAAAACAGGAAAGATGGATATGCGTCCAAATTCATTACTCCCTCCGGTCCGTAATAATTGACTATTTTATCTTTAGCATACTCATTGAGGAAATACGAAGTCCTAGAGAAAAAAAGATGTATTCACTAAATTAATTTTAATTAATTATTATCTTGACACATTGAAATATGTAAATTATGATAAATTTAAAATAAAATAAAATTAATTCCTTCTTAATTATATAAATGAACATTTCTTTTAAATTAAAATAAGAAAGATAAAATGATCAGAGTTACGTGGACACGACCTAAAAGAGTATCATTTAAAATTGTGAAGTTTGTCAAAGGGTTGCACAAACAACAAGAAGGCTGTTGGTATCACACTATCACAGCATGCAGTTGCAACGTTGGGAAGATGTGATTGTAGGTAGTTCAATTACAGATTAACACCAATTTGATTAAAGTCAACCCCTAATCAAAAATTTTAAATTAAAAAAAAAATATTAAAGTTGGCTATGAAGCATCTTCAAGAGCTAACTAGCTAAGACAACTAAGCACCTCCCTAATTGAATGATAGGCCCCCTGGCCTGTTTCTCCTTTTTTGTGTTTTGTCTTCTTTTATTTTACCTAACTAGTTTCTGTTGCCAACTTTAATATTTTTTCCTCTATAAGACAAACATGTCTTACTAGCCAATTATATTGTAAGACTGTACATGTGCATGTGATACTTATAAAAACCTAAGTTATGCCTTTACTATAACTCGAGCTAAACAACCTTCATTCTCCTTCTCTTTTCTTCCCACTTTGCCAAATCAAAGAATTGACAAAATCATGAAGGTCAAAGTAGAAAGTTCAAGAATCATTAAGCCTTTCTACGAAGACATCACTCCTTCTACTAAAGGTTACATTCCCCTTAGTGTATTTGATAAGGTCACCTACGAAGCCCAAATTGCTGTTATCTATGCCTATCACCCTCCCACCCCACCAAATGCCGCCATTAAATTGGGACTTCAAAAGGCCCTAGCAGTTTACCGAGAATGGGCAGGAAGATTAGGAAAAGATGAACATGGAAATCCAGTGATTTTACTAAATGATGAAGGCGTTAAATTTGTCGAGGCATCATCGGATAGCACCCTTGATAAAGTAATGCCTTTTAAGCCTTCAGCTTCTTTGCTCAAACTACATCCTAGTTTGAATAATGTTGTGGAATTAGTTCAAGTTCAAGTCACAAGATTCACTTGTGGCTCGTTGGTGGTCGGCTTCACCGCCCACCATACGGTGGCGGATGGCCATTCCACCAGCAACTTCTTAGTTGCATGGGGTCAAGCCTGTCGAGGGCTTGACGTCAATCCACTTCCTTTGCATGATCGTACCATTTTCAACCCTCGAAACCCTCCTCTCATTGAGCATGAACATAAGGGGGCAGAGTTCATGTCAAAGTTTGTTAAAAAGGAGAATTCGCTCAACGAAGCTCATCATGTAACGGAAGATATAGTAGTGCACAAAGTCCATTTCACAGTAGAGTTTCTTGCCAAGCTCAAGGCTAAGGCTTCTTCCATAAATGGCAACAATAAACCTTATAGCACGTTCGAAAGCCTTGTTGCACATTTATGGAGAGCCATAACTAAAGCTCGTGGTTTAAGTGGATTTGAGACTACCCATATAAGAATCTCTGTCAATGGTCGAATGAGACTGAACCCTAGAGTACCAAATGAGTATTTCGGAAACTTAGTCCTTTGGGCATTTCCAACTGCAAAAGTGAAGGACCTTTTGAGAGAGCCTCTTCCCTATGCAACAAAGCTTATTCATGACGCGGTTATAAAGGTAAACAACAACTATTTCAGATCATTCATTGACTTTGCTAATCACAAAGTGAAGGAAGACGAAGATCTTATCCCTACAGCAGACATGAACAAGCACATATTATGCCCTAATTTAGAAGTTGACAGTTGGTTAAGGTTTCCATTTTACGACCTAGACTTTGGAACTGGTTGTCCGTACATGTTCATGCCTTCTTATTTCCCAACAGAAGGCATGATGTTTCTTCTCCCATCCTTCATTGGAGACGGAAGCATTGACGTTTTCATTCCTTTGTTCCAAGACAACTTGCCCACGTTCAAGAAAATTTGCTATTCCTTAGACTTGCTTGAGAATTAGAAGAGTTCAATGATCCTCAACTATGTGTTATATGGTGAATATTCATTTTTAGCCTTCTCCTTTATTTTTCTTCCATTTGGAGTTTTTAAAATTTAATCTTTTACTTCTTCCTCTTGGCTAAGCGCTAGGGAGGATGGGAAATATATATATGTCATTGCATAATAGAAGAGCAGTTAATTCTCTAGCTATTCCTCTTGCTTTGTCGGGCAAACTTTTATGCCAAAAAGGTACTGTCCAATTTCCAAAAGACAAATATATAGTAGTTCATTTAAGTATTGAACATCTCTGTTCACGTTACTGTATCTCTTCTTTTCTTTATCCTTTTTTCTGTCCCCCAACTACTTCTTATCTTTAACATTAATTTATTAAGGAGATATTGACAATTTATGATTGGTAAAGCTGAAGCTTGTCGCGTATCTGTAATGCATATGAATTATATACCTTGCCATGGACCTGTTCTACGTGGAAACAGGAAAAGTTTACCGAGAAAACTAATTGTCTGCTGTGCTGTCTTTAAAATTAAAGGCACGCATGATTCAACGCGTCACACTTTTCTTGATTGTAATGAATGTTGATAATCTTAGTGGATGCATGGTTCCGGGTTCCGGAACAAAAGTGCCGTACTTTTGGACTTAAAAAATTAAAATATGTGAGAAAAAACTTGGTACCATAATATGTATAACGCGGTATGTAACCGCGCTATACCTTAACGACACGTTTGTCCGTTAAAGTATAGTGCGGTGAAATACCGCGCTATACATAATTATTGGGCCTACTAATAATTCTTCTGGTATTAACTGATACATCAATAATTTAACAGGATATAACGCTGTTAAATACCGCGTTATACGTAAGAACCACACTTTGGGCCCACTAATAAATCTTCTGAACTACAGACCAATAATTCAACTAGGTATAGCGCGCATATTTAAGGCAATATACATCAATTGTTTTTCTTATTTAAAGAGTTTCAGGAGGATTTTCTAAACATCCATTCAGAATCCTTAAGTCTTTCGAAATATTTGTTCGTTAAGTTATTTTGCATTTTGTCATAATGTCTCAAGAGCGAAGAATTATATTT
>AWOL01S0028425.1:13598-24088 GCA_000715115.1 Nicotiana otophora | reverse complement strand
AATCATCAACGTATACTAGCTGATCAGGTGGTGGTGCGTATATAACGCCATAACCTTTTCCCATATCCCATATACATATAATATACGCGTATATAACGCCATTTGGTCATGGGTCAATGTACATGTATAAATGCATGAAATGCATAAGAAATATGTTAATAAGATTTTCTCGGAATGTCATAAAAAATAATATGCCTGTCGGATAAATTTTATCAAATACATATTTTTTTAAGACCCATGAACAGAAGATATAATAATAATTCACATGGGGAATCAAGAATATAGACACCCCTAATATTTCTATGAATAGAGTTATTTATGGAAATTGTGTATTTGTTCATTTCGTTCATGTCGTATAGATAATGCCAAAAGAAAGAAGGAATAGCCTTAACATACCTGGAGTAGGGAAAACTCCGTACGATATTCTTGAGAAGAATTGCACCGTACTCCCTTAGAATTATAAAATCCCGTTGTTAATATGCTAAGAAACCTTATTGATTGAAGAAATTATGTTGTAGTGTTTTGTAAGAATTTCTACGAATTTGTAGCAAATCACCTTGCTAATCTCCAAAACCTCATGTCTGATTTGTAGTCTTTGAGAATGAAATGGTCTTTGTATTTAAAATCCTAGAAAGTGAAGTTAGCAACATTGTTAATTGCTGTTGTTGTAGTATGAAGTTTTCAAACTTTTCCTCACTTTTGTTCTTTATGTAGCCTTTCTGAGTATATCATGATTTTCTCAAAATGGATTGATATCCATGGAAGACAAGTTTAATGACTAATATGACTCCACCTTCTACGTGTAAATAGCTTAAGAAGGCAAGAGTCACTTACTCCACTTGCAAAATTGACTAAATGAATTAATGTCCATGTGCCTACTAATTGAATGGACTAAAGGCATGAGTCACAATTTGTTTAAGGCAAAATTTGCCACGTGGTTAGTGGGGTGGGGATTTTAATCTTATCCTATAATCAATTAATTAATTAATTAGGTAATATTTTGCTACCCGGTAATTAACCAATTACCCGCATAATTAAAAATTATCTTAAATTACTTAAAATTATACTTATTTTTAATACACTTTATATATCATACTATTATGATCATGGAGTGCCTTGTGTGACACTAGTCTATAAATATCGGGTATTTTGACTCGGACTGTATTATATCCCAAATCGACAACCTTTAACGAAACTCATTTTCTTCTGTTTGCTTACCTTCTCTCCTTCACGAATTTACTCATCATGTGTTTGAAATAGTATAATGCTTATAATCTCAAAAACATCTCATCCCCAAGTCTATGTCAATTAACTGAAGACGAAACTTTAACATACGAAAATGCGGGATGTAACAACTACACTCTGTACTTCTTGTGCAGATTTTGGAGTTGGGCCCAGCGGCGTACCATAGACTTGCTCGGATTTCAGCTACTCAGAGGAGACTTGAGGTATAACTGCATGGCGTCCGCAGTTCTGAAGTCCCCATCTATTTTACTTTAGATGTGTGCTTATTTCCTGACAGTTGTATTTTGTTCAGACCCTTATTTGTATTATTCTAGAAGTTTGTGCACTTGTGACATCAATTCTGGGATAGTATTTAGACACCATTATTTTTATGGATTATTCACTATATTTTAGACCTTACTTCCGCATTTATTTCTTTGTTATTAATAAATTTAAATTTTGTTTTTGAAATGGTTAATATTATTCTAACGTTGGCTTGCCTAGCAAGTGAAATGTTAGGCGCCATCACGGTCCGAAGGTGGGAATTTCGGGTCGTGACACTTGGCCTTCACGAACGCAAGATTCCATTCGTGAACGCGAAGGCAAAATTTCTCTCCTGTCATTTCCCCTTCACGAACGCGAGGCTTCGATCACGAACGTGAAGCTTTGCACGTCGACCCTTCGCGAACGCGTTCCCTCTGTCGCGAACGCGAAGCACAAAATGTGCCAGTCTAATTTACTCTTCGCTTCGCGAGAGTACCTTCGCAAATGCAAAGAAGAACACACCAGAAGCCTGAAGTTGCAGAAAACCAGATTTTTCTAAGTTCGAAATCATCCCGTAGCCTATCCGAAACTCACCCGAGCCCTCGGGGCTCCAAATCAAACATGCACCCAAGTCCTAAAACATCATACGAACTTGCTCGCATGATCAAATCGCCAAAATAACACCTAGAACTACGAATCGGATACCAAATTAAAGGAAATTTTCAAGAAAACTTTAAAACATATATTTTCACAACCGGACGTCCTAATCACGTCAAATCAACTCCGTTTCTCATCAAATTTGACAGACAAGACATAATTATTATAGTGGACCTGTACCGGGCTCCAGAACCATAATATGGACTCGGTATCAACAAGACCAAATATCGGTCAATTCTTAAAATCATCACACTTTGAAAATTTTAATTTTTTATCAAAATTCCATATCTCGGGCTAGGGACATCAGAATTTGATTTCGGGCATACGCCCAAGTCCCAAATCATAATACAGACCTACTGGAACTGTCAAAACAGTGATTCAAGTCCGTTTGCTCAAAATGTTGACCAAAGTCAACTAAGTTGAGTTTTAAAGCTCTATTTCACATTTTAATCCATTTTTCACATAAAAACTTTTTAAAAAATTATACGGACTACGCACGCAAGTTGAGGAATGATAAATAGTACTTTTTAAGGTCTTAGAACACAGAGATAATTATTAAATTTAAAGATGACATTTTGGATCATCACAAAAAGCGACAACAAAACCGTCCAACATGGACGGAAACTATAAAAAAAATATTTTACATTTTTCTTAAATTACATACCGACCAAAGTTTGTCGGTAAATTGGTCAAAAAGTTGACCGAGCTGGTCAGACTTGTTTAGTCAAAGCAACTTTTTGATTACCGACCAACTTTGGTCGGTAATGTGGACCCAATTATTTAGTGATGAGCGAATGAAAAATAGAAGAATTAATACTAAACATCTTTGACATGTATATATATATATATGGATCACAAATAAAAGAAACGAAATAAGTTATTAGCATTAAGTAAACTAGCTAATAGGTCAAATTAACGACTAAACATATTTAAAATAGAATAATATTGGTTTATCAATTGATAAACTTTTCGTACGTAGTAATGTATGAGATTATCATCAATTACAATATAGTGTGTATGTGTGTGTGTTTGTGTGTGTGAAATTACTCATATACTTAATTATAATTTAGAAACTTTATATAGATAGATGCTATTATAATTTATTAAAAGTAATTAGTTAATATAATTATTTATAAAGATTATGCTTATAGTTTATAATTGTATAGTTAAATAAAATAAATGCGTATAGTTTATAATAATTTTTTTATATTTTATAATATTTTAAGAAATAAAAACACAAAAAAACAATTTTTTTTAAAAAATAACCGACCAAAGTTGGTCGGTTTATAGTCAAACGGTCAACACTTAATGTACCGACCAAAATTACCGACCAACTTTGGTCGGTAATTCTAAAATTAGATCTGAAATATACGAGATCCCCTCCATTTCTCTTACCTCTCTTCTCCAAATTTTCATACTCACTCAATACCTTCCCCTCTCCTTCTCAATTTCCCTCACACAAATCCCATTCCCCACCCCGCGTCACCATTGGCCAGCTGCCGCCGTCACCGCTGCCGCTGCTAGCCACTGCCCAGTTGTCGCCCCTCCTTCTCCACCTCCTAAAAATTCTAGGTTTGAATTACAACTTATTTATTTTGTGTATAAATTTAATATTTTGTTAATTAGTTATGAATTAGTTAATTAGTGTTTCAATTGATTATTTAACTTTGCATTTTATTGAAATCTAAGGTTTAGGTCTTGTTTTAATTGAATTGATTACATATGGTATAAATTGAATGTTTAAGTTTGTATTATTTTGAATAGTTTAGTTAGAATTGAATTATTAACTTTGAATTGAATTGAGTTTTTAGGATTTGTTCTTGTGAATCGAACTTTTAGGGTATGGGTTGAACTTTTAGGATATAAATTAAACTTTTAGTTTATGTTTAAACCCTTAGAATATGAATTGAATTGAGTTTTTAGGACTTGTTCTTGTGAATTGAACTTTTAGGATATAAATTGAACTTTTAGTTTATGTTTAAACTCTTAGGATATGAATTGAACTTTTAGTTTATGTTTTGTCACGACCCGAAATTCTCACCTTCGGACCGTGATGGCACCTAACAATTCACTTGCTAGGCAAGCCAACGTTAGAATAATATTAGCGATGTCTAAATAATTTTTAAATTTATTAATAACAAAGAAACAAATGCGAAAGTAAGGTCTGAAATGTAGTGAATAATCCATAAAAATAACGGTGTCTAAATACCATCCCAGAATTGGTGTCACAAGTGCACGAGCTTTTAGAATAATACAAATAAAGGTCTGAATAAAATAAAGTTGTCTGAAGCAAATAAACAACTAAAATAAGATAGATGGGGACTTCAGAACTGCGGACGCTGTGTAGTTATACCTCAAATCTCCTCTGAGTAGCTGAAATCCGAGCAAGTCTATGGTACGCCGCTGAGACTAACTCCGAAATCTGCACAAGAAGTGCATAGTGTAGTATCAGTACAACCGACCTCATGTACTGGTAAGTGCTGAGCCTAACCTCGACGAAGTAGTGACGAGGCTAAGGCAGGTCACTTACATTAACCTGTACGCAATAGTAGTAACAACAACAGTAATAGAAATAAGTCAGGTAACTCATTTTTAATAGTTGAAGCCAACTCAGCAGTCATAACCAATTATTATTTCAATCAATTTTCGTTGCAGCGTGCAACCAGCTCATACAACATATTCATTTTCAATCCTCCCATATATTTATTTTAATCAAGTATACATAGACTTTTAAATAAGTCTGTTGCGGCGTGCAATCCGATCCTTCAATATAGACTTTTAAATAAATATGTTGCGGCGTGCAATCCGATCTCCCAATATATATATATATATATATATATATATATACACTTTCATTTACGTTGCGGCGTGCAACCCGTTCCCCCAATATAACTTTAAACAACTCATAACTGTAATAATATTACTCCAATAAATATCACATCCAATGAGAAATTATTAACTATCAAGGCACACCATAATTATAATTTATTTATGAACAAATAATGGAAATTAATAATTAATTATGAAAATCATGGAGAAATAGGCAGTTAATATTTAGTATGCTAAATGTCAAATAACAATTAAGACACATAAATCAAATAACATGTAACAATTATTATAGGAATTCAAGAATTAATATTTGACAAAGAATAGGAGAGAAACAATTATTATAACAATTAATTCATGATTTAAAATAATTTATGATTTTTCAAGTNAATTATTATAATAATTAATTCATGATTTAAAATAATTTATGATTTTTCAAGTAATTATGCAAACAATTAATTTGACGACGTATAGACACTCGTCACCTCGCCTATACGTCGTTCACATCCATTTCACATAATAAATAGTTTAAGGGTTCTATTCCCTCAAGTCAAGGTTAACCACGACACTTACCTTGCTTTGCAAATTCCAATCAATTACTCGACCAAAGCTTTTTCTTTTAAATTTGTCTCCAAAAGCTTCAAATCTATTCACAAACAATTCGATATACTCAATATGAATCATAGGAATTAATTCCATATGAATTTACTAATTTTCCGGATAAAAATCTAAAATTCACTTTAACAATTGATAGTGGGGCCCATGACTCAAATCTCAAAAAAACTTATGAAATCAGAATACCCATTCTGATACGAGTTCAACCATACAAAATTTATCCAATTCCGATGTCAAATGGACCTTCAAATCTTAAATTTTCATTTTTGGAAGATTTTATAAAAATATGATTTTTCTTCCATAAATTCACGGATTCATGATATAAATGAGTGTGGAATCATAAAATATAATCAACATAGGATAAGAAATACTTACCCCAGAGTTTTCCCGTGAAAATCGCCCAAGAATCGCCAAAATTCGAGACTTAAAATGACCAAAATGAGTAAAAATCTCGGACTCTTCGATTTATACATTGCCCAGGCATTTCCGCACCTGTGGTACCTGGGCTCGCACTTGTGAGCTCGCATTTGCGAGAAAAATGTCGCATCTGCGAAATGGGGCTGTCAGGCGAGGCCTCCCATATGCGGAGGAAAATGTGCGTCTGCGCTTCCTTCCGCATCTGCGATCGTTGAGTCCGCTTCTGCGAACGCGCGGGTGCGTGTAAGTTTTCGCACATGCGGACTTTTGCCCAGCTTGCCCAGGATGCTTTTGCGATGGAAGGCTCACTTCTGCGATCTCGCACCTGCGGTCAAAATTCCGTAGGTGCGATTACACTAGAAGGCTGAATTTCAGATTCTTCCTTAAGTCCAATTCTTGATCCGATTTCAATCCGTATCACTCCCGGGGTACTCGGGACCCCGTACGAATATACCAACAAGTCCCATAACATAATACGGACTTACTCGGGGTCTCATATCATGTCAAACAATGCTGAAATTACAATTCACACCTCGATTCGAACTTTGAGTTTTAAACTTTTCAATTTACAAATCTCGTGCCAAAACATATTAAATGAATCCGGAATGACTTCAAATTTGGCACACAAGTCATAAATGACATAACGGAGCTATTCAAATTTCCAGAATCGTATTCCGGCTCAGATATCAAAAAGTCAACCCCGTGGACAAACTTGGAAATATTTAGCCTTTAAATTACTAGTTTTCATTAAATGGTCATAACTTGAGCTAGGAACCTCCAAATTAAATTCCGGACATACGTCCAAGTCCCAAATCATGATACGGACCTATCGGAACTATCAAAACACTGATCCAGATCCATTTTCTCAAAATGTTGACCAAAGTCAACTCAGTTGAGTTTTAAGGCTCTATTTCACATTTTAATCCATTTTTCACATAAAAACTTTCCGAAAAATTATACGGACTGTGCACGCAAGTCGAGGAATGATAAATAGTGCTTTTCGGGATTTTAGAACATAGAATGAATTATTAAATTTAAAGATGACATTTTGAGTCATCACTTGTTTAAACTCTTAGGATATAAATTGAACTTTTAGTTTATGTTTAAACTCTTAGGATATAAATTGAACTTTTAGTTTATGTTTAAACTCTTAGGATATGAATTGAATTGAGTTTTTAGAATTTGTTCTTGTGAATTGAACTTTTAGGGTATGGGTTGAACTTTTAAGATATGAATTGAACTTTTTGTATATGAATTGAACTTTTAGGATTTAAATTAAACCTTTTAGATATGAATTGAACTTTTAGGATATAAATTGACCTTTTGGATATGAATTGAACTTTTAGGATATAAATTGAACTTTTAGTTTATGTTTAAACTCTTAGGATATGAATTGAACTTTTAGTTTATGTTTAAACTCTTAGGATATGAATTGAACTTATAGTTTATAATTAATTATATTTACAATAATTTAATTTTTGGTGTAATTAGGAAAAAATAATTATCTTGAATTAACTAAAAAAGATTTAATTAATTTATAATTGTAGAATAAATTAATTTGTTCTTGTTTTATTTGTATAGATGGAACATCGTACTTGGATGTACAATAGGAATTATCCTAATCGGCGGGGATTGTGGGAGGATTTTGTAGAAGGGGTTGATGACTTTATTAGACATGCAATGTCACTTTCACCATATCAAAGTGAAGGAGTAATTAGATGTCCTTGTGTCATGTGCGATTGTATGAAGTTTAAAAAATCGGAGGAAGTTAAGTTTCATCTTTATATGAAGGGGTTTATAGAGAATTACTTTGTGTGGACTAATTATGGAGAGATCGATGATAGCCATGGAATATTTCATAACATGGTTGTTGGTAAAAATAGTAGGTCGATGGAGAATACAAATCATGATTCTAGAATTCAGGATATGGTTGCGGATGCTTTTGGGATTCACTTCGGGGGTGAGCCCTATGAAAATATTGAACAAACTCCTAATGATGATGCAAAACGTTTTTATGAACAGTTAGAGAAGGCTAGTCGTCCCCTACGTGAAGGAAGTCCGCACTCTGAGCTGTCTGTTGCAGTTAGATTACTAAGTATCAAATCTGATTGAAATATTTCTCAAGCAGCCATGGACTCTTTCATTGACCTTATGAGTGAACTATTTGACCCAAATATCAACTTACCTGGTGATTTCTATAAGGCAAAGAGATTGGTTTCTAAGTTAGGACTTTCGTCAATGAGAATTAATTGTTGTGAAGATGGTTGCATGTTATATTATAAAGATGATGCAACTTTAGAAAGTTGTAAATTTTGCGAAAAGCCTCATTTCAAGAGGCTTTCCAGCGGGAATATGGTCGTTGTAAAGGCGATGCATTATTTACCTCTTATACCTAGGTTAAAGAGGTTATATGCGTCGATGAGTTATGCTCCGCATATGAGATGGCACTTTAAAAATAGAAGACCACCTGGTATTATGTGTCATCCTTTAGATGGAGAGACTTGGAAGAACTTTGATAGGACATATCCAGATTATGCTAGTGAACCAAGGAACATTCGGTTAGGTTTGTGTGCGGATGGCTTCACGCCTTTTTCTATATCTGCGACACCATATTCATGCTGGCCTATCTTTCTTACACCTTATAATCTACCAGCTGAGTTGTGTATGACTAGTCCATATATATATTTAAATTGTATTATCCCCGGTCCACGTAATCCGAAAAGTTTGATTGATGTATATTTGCAACCTTTGATTGATGAGCTAAAACAATTGTGGTATGATGGTTTGGTAATTGCTTAAATTATTTTACTTTTCTAAGTATATCAATTCTATTTATTAACTAAATTAATTTATTTTCAGGAAAAGAAATATGGGCGTCCAATGAGCCATGATGAGCTATTCAAAGATACACATATTGTAAAGAAGAAGAATGAGGGGGATGGAGATAGGTGGGTCGAGGACCGGGCAGAAACTGCATATGTAAGCTTTTAATTTTCTGTAAGTGTTATAATTTACTTTTATAAGAATTTTTAAATACTAATTTAATTTAAAATAATGTAGGGTCTCTACCAAAGTAATGTGGAGGAATTCATTCGTAGTCATCCATCCAGTGAATCGGGCGAGCCAAGCCAACCTTCGGACGAGGATGCTGAAAGAATATGGTTGGAAGCTGTTGGCAGTCCAAAATAGGGGAAGGTATACGGGCTTCCTACGAAAATATTCTATCGCTATAGGTGTGGAATGCAAAGAATAAAGACTTCCTCGCAAGCCGAGGAACTTAATAGGGAGAGCCTCTCGGCTATGCGGGAGACAGTGACAAAGTTTTTAGCCGAGCTAGAAGCATCCAACGAAAGAGAAAGGCTTATAGATGCTCAATTCCTTGGTATGCAAGCTCAGATCAGAACTCTCCTATCTACTGGAGCTTTTCCGTTACCCCGGTCTCGTGAGTCATCACCAGAGGCTCGACCTCCACGTGATCGTTCCTCCCGTCCTCCCCGTGATCGTTCTTTCCGTCCTCCACAAGACCGTTCTCTATACCGTCTTGTAGATGAAAGTTCATCAGACGGTGATGATGATGTTGTACAAAACACCCCTTGACCAATACTTTTAAATACTTTGAACTAGACTAATAGAACCAATTTTGAATTAGATTGAATAATTTTGAACTTTGTTGTAATTAGTTTTCACTTGGTTTTGGATTGTTATGTTCAATTGAACTTTAATTTGTTATTTTTAAAGTATTAATTGGATGTTTGGTTGTTGTTGTCGTAGCTGTTGGGTTTTTGGTTGGATTTGTGGTGATTTGGTGGTTGTTAGAGTTGAATTGGGGGTATTGGTATGTTGTTTTGATTTGGCAGGTGGTGTAGCTATAAAAACAGGCATTTTCTGCCAAAATTAAACCAAGAAAACCGACCAACCTTGGTCGGTTACTAATAAAAAAAAAATTAAATTGCAGTTTACCGACCAATTTTGGTCGGTTAATGTACAATGAATTCCCAAAATTCAACATTATCGACCAACTTTGGTCGGTTTTCTGCCTATCCAGTCCAGTTTACCTACCAAAGTTGGTCGGTTTTTTTAAATTCTAATAATTTAAAAAATATATATTTTTTAATACGGACCAACGTTGGTCGGTACAAAAAATTAATAAATTTAATACACCGACCAAGCTTGGTCGGTTACGTTAAATTAATAAAATAATATTCCGACCAATTTTGGTCGGTAATCCTATTAAAGTGTCAGATGGTCGAGTAGAGCATACCGACCAAGATTGGTCGGTATTTTTTTCCGACCTCTAAAATACCGTCCACACGTAAATGGTCGCGTTTTGGACGGTTATTGGCCATTACCGACCAAAGTTGGTCGATTTTTACCGGATTTCTAGTAGTGAAAGCACACTTATTGCAGGCCATGAACTCAATACTGAATCACTTAGTAAAAGAGGGAAGCCTTGGTGTTGCACGCTTGCGACAAAATTACAACCGGGG
>AWOL01S0028425.1:0-11890 GCA_000715115.1 Nicotiana otophora | reverse complement strand
GGGGGAGGGGGGGCTTATTATTGCCTCCAAAAGGCAGAACCTATCAGACTCACTAATTCTTTCGGAAGCTGAGGATGCTGAATGTATTGCTCAAAGTTAATCTTGGAAAGTTGGAATTCTCACTTGAGAATATATAGAGGTAATGCTCTGGTCACACCTCAAGGGCTAAAAGAAATAACAAAAAGGTGAAGAACGGTTGGAGCTAGATTGATTATATGTTTGAACTGCTCCCAAGATACAGGTAATCATGTGATTCTTTTCGGAGGTTCCAAATCATGCAAATTAATGTCTGATTACAAAGTACTCAATCCAAAAGTACTTATCAGCCAATGGGCGATCAAAAGATGGTCTAAACTCTACAACACCTACCAACTATATATGTTAGGAGTAATTAAATAGGATTGTACTCGGTTTTTAACATTTACAGGTGTAGCAATATATAAATATAAAATGTGCGGTACTGCGGTTGTAACATTTACATTAGTTACTCGGTTGTAAGTTGTAACAACAATAATGACAGGATAGAGATATAACTAAGAAATGATAATAATGGCATCAAATTAAAGGGGTACTTGGAAGCCTGAAGCAAATTAAGAGTCTAGTTGTGCTGAGGTTGGTCAGCCAAGGAGACTTTGCTTAGCCTGCTGGGTAATGTCTTAATCAGATAGTTTACGTTTCTCAGGTTTCTGGCTGACCTTCCTCGGCGGCTAGTTGAACCATATATGGCTCTATGTGCCAGTACTTTACCCATGAACCGGTGCTCCACCTCCACCCTGCAGCTCTCTTGATCATATTCCTCTTGGCAGCTCTTGTAGGTTTCAGAAACTTCACATATTGCTGCTTTGTCACTGGCCATATTTTTCCAAGAGGAGAGCTAGGGTGCTGTAAAGGAAACAATTAAGAAGGGATACCCATTTATAATTGGCCCTTTTCCTTTTGTCTGAGGATTAAAGGCAAAAGACAAATATGCTAAGGGTTACATCAGACCGTTGGGGGTGTGATGAAAAGGTTATTTGGAGGATTTTTGAAGCAAAGTTTCATGTAGCCGAAAGGCCACTCCTTACGCAACTACTCCCTGTACATTACACATAATCACTAAAGTGTACTTTGGCAATCCTTCAATTTTGCCACTTTAATTTCATTATAGTTTTACCCCTTAATTATTACTGCACTAGAGCTTAGCAGTAATTCTATACAGTACTATCTTTAATTAAAAGAGAAGTGTTAGTATCTCTCTCTCTCTCTCTGATTAAAGAATCTGATCGTGTGCTTATCAAACATTGGGCGAGGAGACTCATCATTTCCCCTGATGAATAAGCTTGAAATTGCATTCACCATTGACCTGAGAGCACAAATAGTCCAGATCTTTTCAATATCTTGCGCATCAAATGGGAATTTAGGTGCTAATTATTTCATTAGGTGGTGCAACTCTTGTGATCCTGGAAAAAACTAAAGCTAAGAAGGCCATGTTTACGTGATACAAAAACCATAGTTTATAGAGTAAAAACAGCGTCTCTTGACATTTCCACGTTGGTGAAACTATTACATTTGTACCGATGCCTTTCAGTTTATTTTGAACATCACTAATCATAAGAAACAATTAATGTTGGGTCTCTGCACCTTTAGGGGCTGCGCCTGTGAATCTTTTCCTGATTAGGACAACACAACTTTTGGAATTGCATTTTCCCTTACTGAAGAGTGAAAGAGGATGCTTCACATCGAAACAATTCCTTGTCTCCCATCCAAAACATCTTTAACCGATGATAGCGGGACTCATTAGCAGCTTCTTTTTTACTACTCCATTTCTTCTTTGTCCATCGTGTCACATTTATAAGATAGGTGCTTTCCACAATATCTCGTCTATAAGTAACTTGTCCCCCAACCAACACAATTTGTCCCTACTGCCAGTTATTCCTGCCCAAAATTGGAAGAGTCTAGGGTTTCTATGAAAAGGTTCCTTGAATATATTATCATCAACTTGATGCTATAGCTTTAACTTCATTCCATATCAGGACCAGCTAAGTCGAGTAATAGAAGAGAAGAACAACGAAGAGAGCTACATATTGTACAAGTTTAATTTACAGCGTGATGTCATCTTGTGACAGGACTAAATACATATCTTCCAGAAGCACATTGTAATGCCATAACTAGACGAGGAGAAGCTGGAAACTGTTAATAATCTACCATTCTACTGTAATAAATTATCCGCAGCTATATACATGCCATGAGGACAGTAAAGTACAATGCTATGAGAATCTGAGTTGTCTTCTGGATTTGCTGCCGAAGAACTCACTGAATGCATGCTTTTGAAACATTTGGGCAATGATCAAAAGAGCGTGGCACCCACTCAGTGCAAAAAGCATTTCCGTCAGCAACTTCACAGCTTTACATAAACCTTTTTTGCATGAAGGAATCCAGCAACCAAGCCCCAAAACAGTATCTCAAGCATCACAAATACCAGAGTACCCCACTTCTTTGAATGAAATACTGCTTGAAGGAACCTTTCTGTGATGTCAACCTATATTCCATTTTATTTGTAACTTTAGATTTAATTAAAGAGAAGCATCATTTTGATATAGATACTATCTGTACGTCTCTAAAACCACCTAACAGTATGCAGTAAACAAACTTCGAAACCTAAAGGAAGCAGCGGATTTGCTAGAAAAGGATGCTATTTAATTTGATGATGTCTCTTACACAAAAGATGGAGAGAATATTGTTAACAAGAAAAAATTGAACATATAGCGACTTGAGGAGAATATACTAGTATGAAAGCTATTATGTGCATGACGCCATAAAATATCACTATGCTACATGATGGCGGAAGAAAAGCCGTAATAGATAGGGAGAGAGGACAGGTGCATAGTGCTTGATGGGTAGTCAGCCTAGTTTAACTGGTCAAGAGGTCCCAATTTCAAATGAAACCCCCCATCCCCCAACCCACCCCCTTCCACCAGAGTCCAAAACCATTTTACTGAGAATCATCCAAATTCATACTACTAATTTATCCATCAGGATACAAAAACAGAAATATCTTTGGTGTGCTCTAGTTGATCATTGATCTTCCACAAACACTACTTGCCGAAAGAAGTTTCGTGGACCACAGCCTTACAATGACCAGAAATAGCTTCTCAGGAGATGAGTAAGTTACTAGAGGAACGGACATTTGATGGAAAGAAGATGATTACCAAGTTGTTTTCAGGTGAATACCAATAGAAACCTTGTAGTGCTGCGGGAAAGAGGTCACAAGCAGCCAAAGCATAGAGGATGAGAGCATTCATTCCCGTCCACTGAAATAGTATCAACGGCTTCCTGAAACATTTGACATCAACCTGCACCATATAGAGAATGCAAATCAAATTCCATGCCCTAGATCAGCAATATTATCCTTTTCCTCTAATGATATAAAAGATTAAGGGAATACCTTTCCTATTTAATAGTTTACAAGAAAGCGTTGTAACAGAGCCAAACAGCTTGCAATACAAATACTCTATGAGAAGTAAAAGGTTTCTACTTCAAAATAAAGATGTTTCTCTTCAAAAGCCATAAGTCAGTGCCAGGAATGCAATCACTAGATGATTTGAAAGATACATAAAGTTATCAGGAAAACAGTCTTGTGCACAATCGGAATTTCATTATTTGGTACCCTGTCTTGGAATCTTCCAGAAAGCCATCTAATTGAATTTGGAAGTGCAGACTGCAGATCAAGCATTGCTTTAGCAAATATATAAACATATCTGCTTTCAATTAGACGCTAGACTGTAATGCATCATGACCAAATATACAATAACAACATACCCAGTATATTCCCAACAGGTGGGGTCTGGGGAGGATAGTCTGTACAGAGACCTTAGCCCTACCTAATGAAGGTAGATAGGTTGTTTCCAATAGACCCTCGACTCGGAAAGGTTGAGAATGAGGAGAAAAAGGAGAAGGAGGAGAAAAGCAAGAAAGGAAGAGAAGAAAAAGAGGGAGATAAGGATAAGTAGTATCAAATAATAACAGAGAGTACAATACCTGAGGTAAACAAAACCACATAACGCAATAAAGATCTAAGAATATGAAGGGACATGCGTGTTACTAAGACTATCGGTGAGCAACTAAGAAACTTCCAACAACCTACTAACCTTCTACCCTAATTCTCGACCTCCACATCCTCCTATCAAGGGTCATGTCCTCAGTGAGCTGAAGCAACGCCATATCCTGGCTAATCACCTCTCCCCAACACTTTTTAGACCTACCTCGACCTCTTCTCAAACTCGCCATGGCCAACCTCTCGCACCTCCTAACGGGAGCTTCAATGCTTCTTCTCTTGACATGTCTGAACCATCTCAGCCTCGACTCCCGCATCTTGTCCTCCACGGAGGCTACTCCCACTTTGTCCTTGATAGCTTCATTCCTAATCTTATCTCCTGGTACACCCACACATCCATCTCAACATCCTCATTTATGCAACTTTCATCTTCTGCACATGAAAGTTCTTGACTGGCCAACACTCAAGCCCATACACCATAGTCGGTCAAACCACT
Source organism: Nicotiana otophora (assembly GCA_000715115.1). Classification (NCBI taxonomy): domain Eukaryota; kingdom Viridiplantae; phylum Streptophyta; class Magnoliopsida; order Solanales; family Solanaceae; genus Nicotiana; species Nicotiana otophora. Next base: position 7,361 of record AWOL01S0028425.1, on the reverse strand, counting down.
ACTCCATAAAACTTACCCTTAAGTCTTGGCGGCACATTCTTATCACATAAAATACCAGAAGCGAGCCTCTATTTCATTAATCCCGCTCTGATGCAATGTGCGACATCTTCGTCAATCTCCCTGTTACCTTGGATAATAGACCCGAGATACTTGAAACTAGCTCTCTTGGGGATAACTTGAGCATCAAGCTTTACATCTACGTCTGTTTCATGGATCCCGTCACTGAATTTGCACTCCAAGTATTCTGTTTTGGTTCTGCTCAACTTGAAACCTTTAGACTCCAAGGTTTGTCTCCAAACCTCCAGCCTCGCGGGAGTTAACTCCGCCCCGCGTCTCGTCAATCAACATTATATCATCAGCAAATAGCATGCACCAAGGCACCTCTCCTTGAATGTGTCGCGACTGCACATCCATCGCCAAGGAAAATAAAACTGGCTAAGAGCCGATCCCTGGTGCAGCCCCATCACAACAGGAAAATGCTCCGAGTCATCTCCCATAGTCCACACCCGAGTCTTAGCACCATCATACATATCCTTAATCACCTAGTGTACGCTACCGGAACGTTGCTAGCCTCCAAACACCTCCACAGAACCACCCTCAAAACTTTATCGTACGCTTTCTCAAGGTCAATAAACACCATATGCAAGCCCTTCTTCCTTTCCCTATACCGCTCCATTAATCTCCTCACCAGATGAATCGCTTCCGTAGTCGAACGCCCCAGCATGAATCCGAACTGGTTCTCAGAAATAGACACGCACCTCCTCACCTTGGCCTCCACCATCCTCTCCCAAACATTCATAGTGTGACTCAACAACTTTATACTCTATGGTTGTTACAATTTTGGATATCACCCTTGTTTTTGTATAACGGAATCATCGTACTCCACCTCCATCGACCAAATATACATTTACATTAATAATGGGGAGATTGATGAGGATGCCACACATTGTATTGGAGCAGGGGATGAAATGGAGGCTCGCATCCGGCGTCTTGTGTGATAAGAATGTGCCACTAAAACTTATAGGTAAGCTCTACAAAATGGTGGTTAGACTGACTATGTTGTATGGGACAGAATGTTGGCTAGTCAAAAACTCTCATGTCCAGAAGATGAAAGTAGCTGAGATGAGGATGTTGGGATGGATGTGCGGGCATACCATGATAGATAAGATTAGGAATGAAGTTATTCGAGACAAGGTGGGAGTGGCTCCCGCGGAGGATAAGATGCGGGAGGCGAGGCTGAGATGGTTTGGGCATGTGACGAGGAGAATCATAGATGCTCCAGTTAGGAGATGTGAGAGGTTGACCTTGGGGGTATGAGTAGAGCTAGAGGTAGGCCAAAGAAGTACTGCGGGAGGTGATTAGGCAGAAAATGGCGCATCTTAAGCTTACGGAGGATATGAGCCTTGATAGCAGGGTGTGGAGGTCGAGAATTAGGGTAGAAAATTAGTAGGTAGTCGAGGGTTTTCCGTTCTTTCCCATACCGGTAGTATTAGTGTTAGTATGGTATCTTTTTATTCTTAGATTGCTATTACTACCCACTATTCTATTGCTATCTTTCGTTTCGATTTTCTTAATATCTTGTTGTTGTTACTGCTTGTTGCCACTGCTTCTTTTTCATCTTTTCTTTAGCTGAAGATCTATTCGGAAACAACTTCTCTACCCTCCCAGGTAAAGATAAGATTTGCGTATACTCTACTCTCACCAGACCCCACTTGTGGGAATTTACTGGGTTTAGTATTGTTGTACATTAGTAATGATTAAACTTTTCGAGTCTACTGTATTTTTATCAGTTACTTACCAACAAAAAGTCAACAATGAAAATAGTATTGACGACCTTGATGTTTGCACGTATAGATCTTGTATAAAGACTCATGTTGTGAACTTCAGTTTAATTCCATTTATTAACCTACCAGGCGCTTTTTCATTAAGTAGAGTATACGAAAACAGTATGTTAATAACATCGAGCTCTTTTTTTAATATAAGGTAAAGATTTTATTAAATAAAGTACCAAGCCGGTACTTTATTTAATTAATATCACAATGCAAGAGAATTTCTCATTTTTGGTACATATCATTTTTCGGAAAATTAATATCACAAAAGGATTAATTTCATAAATAGAGAAGATAACTGGAAAATCTAGTTAGACTCACAATGTAATAAAGAACTACTAAGAGCAAACCGGATACTCCAGCCGTGATGAACATATAGCTCAATGTGTAAAGCGGTTTAGAAAGGGGAACACCTGGAACATCAAAAATGTGCTGTAAGCATCAGCTATAAAGCAAACACATCTTGAAAACAAAATTCAACCAACCATCATCCATTAAACAGCATACCTGCAAGCTCCAACACATATCCTACAATTGTTAGAATGACAGAAAATACCAACCAAAAGATTAACCTCTGCATGTGACCCTACAGCAAAGATGTATTTATATGAGAAAGAGGATGCAACAAAATACAACAAGCAATTCTATAGTTAGCAAATGTTTCAAAAGAGTATCATGTCTTTCTTACTTTAACATGCACAAGAATGTGGCCGAAATGCAAGCCCACAAGGCATGTAATGGCGGCCATCAAAGAACTGAATAGTTTCAATAAGAAAAGAAAAGGACATGAGCTGGAAGCAAATAAAGTAAAGCAAAGGAACAGAATTTGCTAGCTGACAATGAGGCTCGTATATAATTTGATTTACATGAAAAAGAAAAAGGAGCCTCCAAACATACGTAAAACAAATGGTACAGCAAAAGAATATGCTACTTTATACATCTAACAAAGTGCAGAGATCTATCAATCGGCCTTTATGAATTAGTACCTCAAAAAAGCAAATCACGTCAAAAAAAAAAAAGTTGTTTCGATTGTGTACCTAGGGGCTAGGCTCTAGCTAACAAAATTAAGCTGGATGCAATCTGCTGGAAAAGTGTACACAGGGAAAAGAGGCTATTTACCTTAAGATTCCTTCAGGGTCAAATGGAGCAAGGCACCATCCAGGTGCATTTGATGGTAGAGGTCCATAATCAGGAGAGTTGACACTGCATTCCTGCCGACAGAAAATTATCAGCACGAGCAAGATGATGAGAACAGAGATGTAAAGTTCAAATCCACCACATCAGAGTTTGCACATGACAAATAAGGTTATAAAGAACCTTGGTTCTTCTGTAGACAGGACGTTGATAAAGGTGTTTTTCACCAAGAAGAAGCCTATCAATCAGACCAACCACATTGCAAGGAGGATCAAGACTGCCCCTCACTCCACAGTTAACCTGTTAAAAATAGATATCAGGACCTAAAGTAAGAACAAGAGTGGGTGAATCTCTCTCTCTCTCTCTCTCTTAAACCAAGGGCACAGACCTCCCAAATACCCCAATTAATAACTAAGTGAAGACTCAGATTTTTAGGAAACTTAACATAAGGCATGTAGAGTGACAAAACTTAACAGATGTCTGGTGCAGAAAAGGAATGGCGTTTAATAGCCACCAGCAGATTAAATCAGAGAAAAGTAAAATCTTGGAGCACTTCAGAAAGATTCTTACAGTTTGAGTACTCAATTCATATCCTGAAACTGGTGATTCCATGTTAAGACTCGATATTTCAAAGAACCAATCTGGAACATAGAGGCCATACAGCAAAATCAGGTAAGATAAACCAATTAAGGTTCCAGCCACCCTGCATATTGAGAAGTATATTAGCAGAAAAGTAGGAAAGGCTTCTCAAAATAAGTGGCATTATCATGTACAGAAAAATTTGTGGCAAGTTTATTCTTCTTCACGAATTCACAATTTTTTAATTGGCATAAAGGTGTAATTAATCAAATTTGGGATCCCATTATTCCTTATAGCTACTATGAAAAATCTTACTATTGCATGGACCCATATATCCGGACAAGCAAAAAGCTAAAGGTCATCATGTATGGGACCATGTATGTCTCAGGAAAAAATGCAACAGAAACAGAAAAGCTAAACAGGCAAAATTAAGGAAAGGAGATTTTCATTTGACTGATCTGGTCAAAGGATTGCTATATAAAAACTAAAATGAACATAGGAAGATAACAAATGCCAACCAGCAGTATTTCCCTATAACTGATGGATAGCCATTTGAATCACTATAATATTGTTGTGCGCTTCATGAAGTCCTTGGAGTATCATAGATCTTTTCCCGCAGCAACAGGTAGTAGTAATATCATTTACAGAGTCTCAAGAGTACTAGTTCATTCACAAGTGTATAGATAAATATTCTGCTGCTACTACAAAATTTTGAGCACTACAAAAATCTTGAACAGACACGTGTGATATTCTCGACCAAGGAAGACACTGATTAAGAAACACAAACAATTCAACCATGTGCATCACCAAAAAGAATATTAAAATAAACCATGAACGAACCAAGCAGCACATGATCCATAATCTCAAGAGGTATACTTACGCTTGAAAGAAGTATCTCCTGACGAATGCCTTTGCTGAATCAACAGGATAATCATTGGCAAGCCAAATTTCCAGAATGGAAGCAAATAGATAACCAATAGAAATCCTCTACAGCAGAAAAGCACATAGAGTAATGCTAGGATATAAAGGAACTTGAAATACAGATAACAATAAAGGTTTTAATCTACCTAAGGGCATAGAAGATAGCCTGGAATTATACGAGTAAAGAAAAAAATCAATTAAGGAACACAAGCCATTGTCAGATAAAGTACCTGTAACACTCCCATCCATCTAATTCTAGCAATATCAACTCCATAACTCAGGTTGTCGCGCCCATGGAAATACCCACCTAAGAATGAGTAATCATGGATTCAATGACTTGTAAAACATGTGAGTTTAAATGCAGTTGAGGGAAAATTTTACAAAAGGAAGCCTTTTAAATTTTCCATAATAGCTAATTAGCTAATGACAACAAAAGCTCATGATGGCAAATTTTCAGTTCATGTAGGAGAGAAGCAATTGAGCCCTTTTCCCTCCAGGTGTTACCTCACTGCAAATTTCCTCCTTATGTTTTGTCAAAACAATAAGTCAGAACTTAAATTTTGACAAAGTCAGCAAAAGGTTCCATTTACAAACAACTCTCTGATAATCAGTAATATATGGCCTTGATAATCAATAATATGTGGACTCCGGAAACAAAAGAACCCATGGCTATTGAAAGTATAGCTATACAATTTCCTAATGCCATCCAAATAGATGATCCTTGTTTGAATAAGTCCACCATGGTTGATTGTTGTACAGCGGGCACCCACCACCACAACGGAAGCTTGGTTTTAGACAACAATGACTTCAACCTCACATCTAAAAACTCGTTTGATTATTTTTTATCCTCACTTTTATGTCAAATAAATGAGGCTTTGATTATTTAGACCTTGAAGTTTCGTATGTACTATGTTTTGTGCTAACAGAAAGAGTTCATTTCAGATTGGTGAGTTTTTAAAGAAATCAAGCTTTGCGTTTAGCTAGCCCGCGTTGGGCCTCGATTTGTAAACAGAGGGTCTGATTAAGCAAACAACATAGACAACAAATTGTAATGAGCCAAATTATAGGTTGTTGTTTATAAGTTGATCCTAAATTCTGAGCAAGCTCGGCTCTTTTGCAAGTATAGTTGAGACAACATGATTTCTGTATTTTTTTCAACATGGTAAGTAGGAAGAGCTTATAATGAACAAGGATTTTACTTTAATAAAGGTTGTGTCCGGGCCATCTTGCACTCACCTAGACAATTCCATTGAATACCTGTTACCTCCCACCAGCACAGGAACCAAGTAGCTCTGGCACACCAAGGATTGCGCAAATGGGAATAAATCACCTAGCTTTTTTTGTCTTTCCTGGAATCTGAACCCTAGACTCCAAGAATTTTACCCACTTCATTGAACTCTAGGTCACACTCTTGGGTGCGCTGTTTTACTTATTATTTTTTGATAAGGAGGAAATGAAGGCAGAGCATGAGTTGAACATAGTCATTTCTTTCCTACGTATACAATGCATTTCACAAATAACACTTAAGTGTTAATCCCTCCCTCTCCCTCGTTGTGAGGTGCTCAGCCAATGGCATACCTTGAAGGAACACTCCCAAAATAAAGAGCTTAACTGTCCTCAGTAAGACTTTCTTTGTAGCTTGTGGTTTGCTGGAAACTTTCTGCATCAACAATGGATTCTCATCACTGTTGGAATCGAAAAAATTGAATTACCTAACAAAAAAAGCATGACGAGTGGTACCTTGAATACTAGACTCGCAGAAACACCAACAATAAAGAGGAAAAAGGGCATCACAAAGTCGGCAAGGGTCACTCCAAACCACGGGGAGTGGTTTATGGATGGGAAAGCCTTTCCAGCATCATCAACCAAAATCATCAACTGTCAAATAAACCACATAAAAGAAAACTAAGGTGAAGAAGAAAGGAGACTAAAGTAAGTCAAATAACAAAGAGAATAGACCACATGAAACCGCAGAAGACACACATAATTTAGCAGAGAAGACCAAAAGAAAGGACAAGTTTATAATACATCCTAGAATCAGAAACAGACTTATTCGAAATTTTCAATTCCGTTGTTTCATTGCTCCATTAACCCTACTGGAACATAACTGCAAAATTGCATTTTAGCACTAGAAAAGGTTGCATTTTGCATTAGTATTACTCGTTGACTTAGGAAATAAACAGCATCAGTGAAGACAAAAGAGCACAGAGAAGATATTTTCAGCTACAAAAAGAGTAGCTTAAAATTTCATACCAACATTCCATTAGGATTGTTAGTTGCTGGTTTGCGCAATTAAGCCCAATTCAGAAGGCGAAATCACAGAAGAAAAATACAAATTTTGATATAGGGGCTTTGCAGGAAAAGCTGTGATCAAAGTGTTTCTTTCATGTTCATAGAGAAGTTAAACTGCAAAAGCATGCAAAACTAGTCAAATACAATTAAGTTCTAGCAAAGGCGGAGATACAGTCAGTTCGAAAAGCAACAAAAAAAAAATCATACAGCGACGGTAAGGCCTCTAAAGACATCGAGAGAAAGCAAACGTTGTTTGGGAGTAGGTTTTGATCCGGCCGGCTCGGAGACTATTTCTCCATCTGTAGCGTGCGAGTGCGACAATATTAATTCAGGCGAAGAATTGGAAAGAAGAAGCGGAGCTCGTTCGCCGGAATCTGTGACTACCGTAAGCGGCTGCGAGGACATCCCGACAGAGTTAGAATTTATTTAGCGTTGACTATATCCACCGTGGATTAATTTTCCCTGCTACTGCAACTCCCAACGTTTATACTTTCTCTAATAAGTAAACTATACAAATGTACTTTACTTTTGCTATGTTTCGTTTCCGAATATTTGCGCCATAAGGCTTTTCTCGAGACCATGCTGTGAATCCCTCCCCCCCCCCCC
>AWOL01S0028419.1:2221-16829 GCA_000715115.1 Nicotiana otophora | reverse complement strand
CATTCAAGACTCAAGATCAAGCTTCAGAAGACTTATAGATAGGAATCTTGTAACTCATAGCTGACAGGCTTAGTTAGTCTTTTTCATTTTTGATTTTGATGTAATAACAGGATCGCGGACCGGAACCTCGACGGAACGGTATCTCACTCGACTCTCTTATCCTCTCCACGCACTCCATCACTTCTGAACTACACGTGGCATGATTCCTTTATAACCAAGGATATGTAGGCAGCTCAGATACCACAGCTCGGTCATAATCTTTTGTCCATCTTTGTTTTCTTTTGAATAATTGACGGGTCATAAGTCAATTACTTTGCTTAATTCTTTGGTCAAAAATACTTTGTCTTTCCAAGCAAAGAGGGGCAGCTGTAAGCACATAAGTTTTGACCCGCGCAACTTTTAAAAGTAGTATTTCAAAAATATTTACTTATTTTCATTTTTATAGGATTTTCCATCAACTTGTAATTTTTATTTTAAAACATAAATTTAAAAATACAAAAATAGTTTATTCTTATTAACTAAGATTAGTTAATTTATTTTGGTAGTATTTTTATTTTTGTTCAACGAGAAAGAATTGAATTTGGGCCAAAACAATTAATTGGTGAAGCCCATTTTCGGACCTGAGCCCACTCCTCCCCTCAGCCCATTTACCCATTCCCTAACCCACAACCCTTTTATAATCCCTAAACTAAACCTAATTCCTGTACACTTCAACACCACCCAACAGACACACATATCGGAGGAGACCCTCCCCATTTTCAAAAATTAATCCAGCCACCACCACCTAGCTAAAAAACAGAACAGAGCAACAGTGTATGTAGCACCAACAATGGGCATCTCCCAGATTTGATCTTCCATATACAAGCCGAAACTTCCACTCAAGTCCTAGAATCCAAATTCCTTTTTCCTCAAAAGAACTAAGACGTTCGCCCTTATCGCATTTCTGATGGTGGTAACGTTGATGCCGTTTCTGTCGAGGACGACGTCGTTTCCCTCCAGCTTTAAGCTAATTGGTTTGAGAATGAATAATCGAGGTTGCCGTTCGAGTTTCCGGTCAAAGGCGTCCAAGCTATTTTTGTTGTTCGCCGCTCAAGTTTTGTCGGCTTTACTCTACTGTAAATCTCACTTGGAGTTGTCTACTAGATCAAGTCATGGAAAATTATTTGGCTTAAAGGTCCACTCTCTCGTTACTACACCTTTTATTTTGCAAATTTGTATGATATTTCGTTTGGTTCTTGTGATAGAAAGCATGAGCAGTAGCTTTAGTTTATTTTAATTTGTTATTGTGGCCTTATTTCAAAAATGCTTCCACATTCTGTTAGTATAGTTCTGTTAATGTTAGTTGTCCATGGTTTCATATAGCTGATCTTTGATTTTGTTAGTTAGTTAACTATACATGGATAAATAATTTGGGGTTGGATACAGGTTTGCATTTTTTCCACGTGAACTTGTTACCCATAATTCAATAGCTTCGCCAATAATCTCATGGTAGTTTAAATAAACAACTTATAAATATTCGTAGTTTGCTTTAGGCGCGATTAATAAATCATCGTGACTATGAGTACGGTTCCCGTGGCATAGTCATGATACATAATCCCCCAATTCGGGTGTGCATTTCATGTGACCCGACCACAACTTCGAATAATAATAAAATAAACATGTCGTAAATCGCGGGTGTATTTCATGTGGCGCGGTTCGCAACGTGTACCAAAATGACAAGTGTACGAGATCGTGACTTGTTCAAGAAATAATTTCATAAATATTAAAAGCGGTTAAAAGTTAAAAAATGCACAATAGGTTCTAAATATGCAATTAATCAGATAATTAGGTCAATAATTAATAGTTGAGCGACCGTGCTAAAACTACGGAACTCGGGGAGCGCCTCACCCCTTCTCCTAGGTTAACAGAATTCCTTACTCGGTCTTCTGTGTTCGCAGACCATAAATAAGAATAAATTTCCTCGATTTGGCATTTTAAAATAAACCGGTGACTTGGGACACCATAAATTATTCCAAGTGGCGACCCTGATCAAATAAATAATCCCATTTCAAATATTGTCACTTTAATTGGAAAAACTCCCCTATTCCCTATCCCCCTCGGGAAAAAGGAGGTGTGACATTAATTCCCTGTTGAAATTGAATTGAACCGGTACTAGGGTCAGCCTGACTAGGAGTAGGTACACTTTTCCCCTCGGCCAAAGCTTTCAGATGAAGATATCTCACTTTATGTTGAGGGTGTTTCAATATGTGTCTAGCTAAAGTCCCCCCTCCTCTCCCCCCCTCCCGCGATTCAAAATATTTAAAAGCTAACTCTGTGCCACAAGTTTTACACTTAGCCTTATTTTATGGAATTAGTTGAGTAAAATAGGGCCAAACAAGAGATGTTTCCGTCAGTTTGGTAGGCTGTCTAGAAAAAGTAGTGTGATGACCCGATATGTCATCTTATGTTTTAGAACCTGATTCTGCGCTTTGAAGCCTTAAAAATCTTATTTTTACCCTCCTCGATTTGCGTGCGCAGTACGGGCATCTTCCTAGAAAGCTTTTATGTTAAAAACTATTAAAAATAAGAATGTTGCCTTAGAAATTCATTTAAGTTGACTTCGGTCAAAGTTTTGAGCAAACGGACCCAGATCCATATTTTGACGGTCCTGGTAGGTCCGTATCATAATTTGGGATCTGGGCGTATGTCCGTAATCGAATTCTAAGGTCCCTAGTTCGAGATATGGAATTTTGATAAAAAATTAAAAGTTTGAAAGTTTAATAATTTTTAGAATTTACTGATGTTTGGTCTTGTGGATACCGGGTTTGTATTTTGGTTCTGGATCCCGGTACAGGTCCATTATTATATTTATGAATTGTCAGTGAAATTTGGTAAGAAACGGAGTTAGTTTGACGTGATTCGGACGTTCGGTTGTGAAAATAAAAGTTTTAAAGTTTTCTTGAAACTTTTATTTGATTTGGTGTTCGATTCGTAGTTCTAGGCATTATTTTGGTGTTTTGTTCGAGCGAACGAGTTCGTATGAGGTTTTTGGACTTGTGTTCATAATTGGTTTGGAGCCCCGAGGGTTCGGGCGAGTTTCGGATAGGCTACTGGTGTTTTGAAACTTAGAAATCTATTTTTTTGTGCTTCAGTTGATATCTGGTGTGTGCTTCTTCACGTTCGCGAAGGATCTCTCGTGAACGCGAAGAGTAAACTAGGGTAGAATGATTTTCTTAATCGCGAACGCGAAGCAATGGGGCCTTACCCTTCGCGAAAGCGACCAGGTTCTCGCGAACGCGAAGTTTTAGGGACCTGGGGGAGGGGTCAGTCATTCTTCTACGCAAACACGAGCATGGGCTCGCAAACGCGAAGGCTGGGGGGTGGGGGGACAGCCTTCGCGAACGCGGAGGAGGACTCACGAACGCGAAAACCCCTCAGGCTACTGCTCATCGCGAACGCGAAGAAGGCCTGACGCCCAGACCTTAAAACATAACCAAAACGGGATTTTACCTATTTTGCATAAACTCTCCATTAGAGCTCGGCCTAGGTGCGATTTTGAAGAGAAAACTCAACATAAATTCGTAGGTTTATACTCTTGAACTCATTTCCTTCCATTTCTAACATCACCCATTAAATTTCTAGCCCTAATCTTTGTTCCTTCACGGTAGAAAACTAGGGATTTAGGAAGAATTGTTTTTTTTTTTTTGCAAATTGGGGATTTAGACCTCAATTTGGTGCCGAATTCCGAAACTAATTATATAATCGGGATCGGGGGTGAATGGGTAAATTGATTTTGGTCCGAACCTCGGGTTTGGACCAAACAGGCCCGGGGTCAATTTTTGACTTTTTGGGGGAAAGTTCGGGAAATCTAAATTTATGCAATGTGATTGATTTCTTTATCAATATTGATATTATTGAGTCGTTTGTGAATAGATACGAGTGGTTTGGAGGTGGATTCTAGAGAAAAAGCGGCAATCGAGCTTTGAGTGGCCTTTGGAGCGAGGTAAGTGTCGTGGTTAACCTTGACTTGAGGGAATAAGACTTGTTTGTCTATTTGCTACATGTTTAAATATTGGGGAACAATGTATATGTGAGGTGATGAGTACTTATGCGTTTTAGTCGGGTTAAAGCATGCGGGCGGGGGCTTGGTTTTCTTGCAATTATAACTTCCTTTGTTCATGTTATCAATGTTTAGACTAGTATTGTTAGATTGACCGTTCTTATCATGTTTATGGATATTCTGGTGATAATTGAGTATTGATTCCGAAGTTGAGGTTGATATTGTGGAACTAAATGTTGAAGTAAGGCTTGTACTTATTATTCTATCTCTCTGTTTTTATTTGTTCATTGCATTATGGTAAGGGAGAACGTTAATGCACGAAGGGTGATGTCGTTCCATATTGTGAGTGTTAATGTACGAAGGGTGATGCTGTGTCATATTGTGAGTGTTAATTCACGAAGGGTGATGACATGCCATATTGTTAGTGTTAATGCACGAAGGGTGATGCTGTACCATGTTATGAGAGTTAATACACGAAGGATGATGCCGTGTCGTTTCTATTGATTTTATGGTGAGATTGAGAGTAAAATCACGAAAGGTGATGCCGTGCATTTTTCCTCTACTGTATTTACTTGTTCTTATTGGTTCATAGTATATTGGCTGTTCAAGTTACCATTCTGCTGTAGTTCTCTATCTCGTATTCCCTTCAGCATATTTCCCCCTCCCAATAGTACATATTTAGCCGTTATTTGTACATATACTGTTAAATTGCACATGTTTGTTATGTAGGTGTATCGTCACAACCTCGTCACTACTTCGTCGAGGTTTGGATCGACACTTATCAGTACATGAGATCAGTTGTACTGATACTGTACTCTGCACTTCCTGTGTAGATTTTGGTATTGGTCCCAGCTGATCGAGAGGTATAGTAGCTTGGACTGGTTCATCAGAGACTTAAAGGTAGATCTGTTGGCGTTCATAGACCTTGAAGTCCCCGTCTATGTTTTCTATTTGTTTTCTTTACTGTTTCTTTCATTCAAAGAGTTGTATTTTTTTCAGACTTTTACTTGTAGTAAATCTTAGAAGTTCGTGAATTATGACTCCAGATCCAGGTAGTAGTAATTAATGAAGTTTTTATATTATTCCGCACTCGTTGTATTTCATTTTAGTTTATTTGCTATTATTTACTTAATTGAATAAGGATTGGCATAATAATTCTCTAACGTCAGCTTGCCTAGCAAGTGGAATGCTAGGCGCCATCACAGTCCCGATGGTGGGAATTCTGGGTCGTGACATGTTGGTATCAGAGCACTAGGTTGCCTAGGTCTCACAATTCACGAGCAGGATTAGTAGAGTCTGGAGGATCGGTACAGAGACGTCTGTACTTATTTCCCAGAGGCTATGAAGTTTAGGAACAACTTTCACTTATATTCATCTCTGTCGTGCGATTTTTTTCTCACAATGCTAATTGAACTTTTCTACTCTTATTCTCTCACAGATGGCGAGAACACATACCGCATCTTCAGTCGAGCAGCAGCCAGAGCCTTCAGTGGCAGCTCCTACGAGGGGTAGAGGTCGAGGCCGAGGCCGTGCCAGAGGCCGAGGCAGGGGCAGGGCTCAGCCTAGAGCTCGAGTAGCATCACCATCAGTGGAGCCTCATGTAGAGTTTGACGAGGAGGTCCCAGCCAAGACTGTTCCGGTCGGGCCAACTCAGGTTTCGGAGGGAATTATTGCCACCCTAGTACTTCAGGACGCTTTGGTTCGTTTGGTGGGCCTTATGGAGAGTGTGGCCCAGACTGGCGCATTCCCCACGGCACCAGCCATCTCTCAGGATGGATGAGGAGCACAGACTCCTACTACTCACACTCCGGAGTAGATGGCTCCCCAGTATCAGACTCCAACAGCTCATCCAGTCAGAGTAGTTTAGCCGATTGTTGCGGCACACGCCGACGATGGGTCAGCTATGTCTTCTAAGGCTTTATGGAGATTGGACAGGTTTACCAAGTTCTTCCTAGTTCACTTCAGTGGTGCTCCTTCAGAGGATCCCCAGGAGTATCTTGACAGCTGTCATGAGGTGCTACGGAAAATGGGTATAGTGGAGACCAATGGGGTCGATTTTGCTGCATTTCAGATGACTAGTGTTGAAACCCAATTTTGCCCTCATATTTTTCATAATACATATATACTTTCAAAATAACATTTTTGCATCAATATTTAGTTTACAAACCTATACAAGCATTTTCTATAGTTTTTCATAGTTTTTAGAGCTTTAAATTAATTTTCTTGCATTTAAATTATATAAATATTTAGTAATTATCCCTTCAAATTATTTTGTGATGATTTAGTTACCTAAAATTATTATTTTTGTACCTATAATATATGTTTTAAATATTTTATTTCATTTCATATAATTACATTAGCATTTTAAGTTATTTATCTAATTTTGCAATAATGGCCTATATTCATACACAAAGGCTATTTATTTTATATTATTTGTGTCAAAATAGCATTTTTTGTATTTTTATAATAAAAAGTTATTAGTTAAAGTATTTTAGTGTATAAATAATACTTTATTTTATTTATTAAGCATTTTTATAAATTATTTTGATAATATTTTGGGTCTTTAATTAATAGCCCAATTTTAGCCTATTTTCGGACCAATTACCCCAAGCCCAAAATCAAACTACCTTTTAAAATTGACCCGGTCGGTACCCATTACAATCGACCCGCCCTGTTCATTTTAAATCCTAGCCGTTGATCTTTCAAGATCAACACCACTCGTTCGTCCCCCCACTTTTAATTACTTCCCCACCTAAACCCTAGAGACCCATTTCCCCTTTGCCTTCCGTCTTCACACCCTCTCTCACCTCTCTTCTTATCTGATTAAACCCTAGCCGCCGTAACCCTTAATCCTCTCCGATTCCGACTCAAACATGGAATCAATCCATGATCTGCTTACCTATTTCGTGATACTCTATCATTATACACTTGTTTATAGTGTTACTTAGTTCTTGCCCTAATTTTGGAAAGAACTACTCCTCAAGAACGGACCGATTTACTTTGATTTTGTGAAGATCTAGATGATCTTTCGTTTATATACATGTTATATTGAATGATTCTTGGATTATTGGTTCGATTCAAGTCGTCAGTCCCAACTAGGGTTTGAGAATTTCCTTTTTTTTCCTTAACTGAATTTCGATTGATACTCTTCCCTTTCTCGTGTTTGACCGATATGTTCCTTATTCTCTGTTCAGTCTATTATATTCCCTTATTTTAAGTGTCATTTGCATGTTATTTTTCCTTATTCTTCATTTAATTTACTGAACTTCCTATTCTATGTATTATTTGCCCTAAATTGACTCTAATTGATTCTGGCATACCATATTTTCCTTATTCTGTGTCTAATTTACCGTGTTTCCCTATTTTATGTGTTAAATCTACTACTATATAAACTCCTTGAATAGACTTTTTGGGAATCACCTAATCACTGTTATTATTCTCATTATTCTCCTCTTTCACTTACCCATTCACTCTGTTACACTCGAATATTTTGTGAAAATGTTAAATTCTGGGTCGGCTGAAAGCCAAGGCCGTTAAACGACCTCCTCCGGTGCAAGCACTACTCAGAGCCCTTCTCGAGGCTCTTGTGAACTCTGAAGCATCGGAGATCTGGGGTTCTTGCTATTAAGCTCTTTACCATTCTTTTGCTCGTATAATTTTGCTACTGGTTAGTGCTTTTAACCCTTACAATGTTAAGTTTCTTTCATTCCTTCTGCATACCTATATGTGTTTGAATCATATGAATACGATTTAGTTGTGAATCCCAGAATATCTACATGTGCTATTTGGTATAAGCTTGGTATCGTGTACTGCTCTGAATCTCTGCAATGTTTTTCCTGCATGTACAATATGTTTCAATTTGTATTAAGACCATTTGTCGACTATGATCTTTTTTCTATGATAGCGTGTCTCCCTAGTATGCCTTTGGTTCATTTGATTCCCTGTTCCTTCAATGATTACTTGACTTGTCACAGTGTGTGTTCCCCTACCATGTCTAAATGCTGTCTTGTTTCCTGATGAGAGTTAACATGTCTGTATCATGACATTAGGATGTATACTTAGCATAATATGGACCTTTTAGGTCTCAACTGGTTTAGTATCATAATCTATGTACATCTTGCAAACATGTTTCTTCCCCAATTTCTTTCAATATGAGGCTATCTATGTAGTGCTTTGCTGTCTTGCTGAACCTACTGGCCTGCTTGATTAGTTGCTCTGTATGCTCCACTTGGTGTAGTACTTAATTTCTGTCCCTCTATCACTATCCATTCTCCTTACTTACTACTCATGCTATTCAGAATTCCCATTCTTAGCCGGTTGAAAGCCAAGGCTATATAGATTCTATTATTGGCCTCCCTAGTGCGAGCATTGTTCGAGGACCAATTGAGACCCTTGTGAACTCTGACACACCAGGGCTTGGTCCTTAGTCACTCCCTCAATCTCAAAATTGTTCATATTCTCTCTATTTCCCCCTGTTATGTGTTGTGAATCTATATTAGTTGTTCCAAGTGGTGCAACACTTGGTGCCATGGTTGAGTAAACTGGTTCTGGACTCCTTTATGGATCCCAGAGTCGTGTATTGAATGTGGCTCTTTGTTGAAGGCCTGATTATGCTGTGTAAGAGCTATTGAAGGCTCAAGCAATGCTGGGTATTTATGTGGGCCTGTTGTGGGCCTCTTATCACTTTTATGTAATATTTGTATTCTACTCGTTATTGGGCATGTAATAAACTCTGTATAAACAATTGGGGTGTTAGTAAAAAGGGAATGGGTAGAATTCAATATCTATATGCAAAGTGGGTAGACGACATGCCTATAGGACTTCATAATGTGTTTGCTATATGTGTTGTTCAATTACATGAGCACTGTAGAGATCATGACATTAGGAAAAACACACACACACACTACCTGTTTACCATTAAACAAGAGTTTTAAATGCTATGTCCACTGCTACGCGTTTATAGACGACATGCCTATAGGAATTAAGCACTCTTTGAATTTGCATGACAGCTTTCAACCACATTAGAAACCTGCCTATAGGAACAATTCAACCGCATTAGAAACTTGCCTATAGGAACAAATGAATTTTCCTTCAATTCACTTCAGTATATCCACTAGAGATCATGCCTATAGGATTTTAATCATCTCATTTGTTATTGTATCGCACTGTTTACCTAGAAAACATGCTTATAAGGTTAAAGTATAACAATAAAATCAGTTCCAAGTGCTAATCGTTAAAGATCCTGCCTATAGGATATCACAATTTGCCTTAATAACTGTTAATGATTCCCCCTCTCAACATTGTTTATTGTTAACTTAGACCACTGTCAAAAGCGTGAGTAATTATGGGTTTCTCCCGATAAATTTCATTGTCTTTACTACATAAATCACTTAGACGCAACATCTACAAGATTAATAAAGAAATCTACAATTTCAACAATCAATATGTGACAATTGTACAATCTTGTCTATGGGCAACGCTTGGTTTCTAAAACTGCTTGCATGCCTTAACGCCTTACCCTTATAGGAGCATAAGGATAGATTCCTCTTAACCTGATCAGTAGTAGATGAGTGGTTTCTCTTGACCTGATGATGAACACGCTACTAGGGAACCATTCGAACATCCAATGTACATTTTCGTCACTCAAATTGCTGAAGAAACGTACCCAGCTCACAACATTTCTAGGTTGCGCGAATCTATCTGGGATAAATGTCATTAATGTTGGATGACGGTAGGCTATGTAGTCATTCAATGGTCGTCACAGAAGTTCCTGACGATATTCACCTCTTTGGAAATGTTCTAATAACCAAACCTGCAGCAACAGATCATAGCCCTTGAAGTGCCCATACCCTTGCTTGCATCGATCTAGAGCTCGGTACATTTCAGCCAAGATCATGGGCATGATAGTGTAAGTTTGGCCTCCAATTCCTTCCATTAGAGTCCTAGCGACCATGGCTAAGCGAGTGTGGATCCTCCCTCCTTTCATCAGAAATATCAGCAACCCCAAGAAACAGACAATGAATACAAAAACTCGGCGATGCGTCCAACCTAAAGAAGTAATAGCAAGTTCATCACGTTGAATGAGATATGACTTGTTATTCCCATAACGTTCATGAAGGAATTCAAATGGTATGTATGACTCTTTCAGACATAGTAATTCATCATTTTTCTTGAAATCCATCATTTTTAAAAAAACCACAAGAGTGCGATTTTCTAGTACTAATAAACCCGGACTATCCCATGGCAGCCTAGCGAAGCCTCCTATTTCCTCTAAGAGAGGGTTCATCTCTACATTACCAAAGTGAAAGACAGCTCTTTTCTCATCTCAAAAAATAGTGGCAACCTCAATCAATGTGTTATTTGGCCGAATGTCCAATAAGGAAGGTAAATTTCAGAGGACTCTTTTTACATGATTCTGGTCACTTGGTGAGAGGTTCTTCCACCAATCAAGTAGCAAAGGTGGGATGTTTTAAACCATGCCGAAGGGATTTAAGTTCTTAATTCTAAACTTCTTAATATATAATTTGTCTTGCGTGCATTTGTTGCTTAAGTATGGAGGCAAACTTAAGCCTTGACTGCGTATATGTGAAGTCCAATGTGATTTGTATGCTGCCTAGTTTTGACATTTCTGAGCAGCCTAAGTGAGTTCTAGAGCCATCCAAAGTAAAGGTCCAATACCTCCTGGACCATAGGTATAGGACGGGTAGTGCACGCATAGGGTACGACCTATAATTGAATTAGAACGCCTTTAGGTAACAACTTTAACATAGTAATCGGGTAGCAGGAGATGACAGCCTGTGCCCGCTGAATAATATGAGTAACACCCCATCTTGAGGGAGTTACGAAATATTATTTATGTTGCACGGGGTGATCCTTTAGGATAAAAAATATAGGACCCCCCTCTATATATGTTGTTATTAGATCTAAATAGTTGTATCCCTATATTCGCACTAAGATCTGTATTAATCATGTCGTAATAAAGTTCTTTGACTTTTGAATTCCCTTTGTTTATTTGATCACCTAGCTTAATCGTAATCCACATAATCTTAAGTTTGGCTGGGACCCACAGTTGTGGATCTCGAGGAGTGCCTAACACCTTCTCTTTGAGGTAACTTGAGCCCTTACCCGATCTTTGGTGACGTAGACTAATCAAAAAGAGTTATTTACAAATAGGTGCCCTAACGCACCATAAAAATCATTAGGTGGCAACTCTTTTGTTTTAATACCTCCTTAAAAAGGTTGTCACATGTGGAAGCCCTCTTCCGCGAGAAAGACGGGGCGCGACAACATGGCGACTCTGCTGGGAATACTTAGGCTCTTACCATAATGAACTTGGCTTATGTGGATTAGTTTTCTTTGTTATAAAACACATATTCCTTTTCCATCTTTATTTGTTAAATTTTGCTATTACATGCACACCCCTTTCCCGTTCACCTTTACTTGTTTAAACCCGTTACAACATGCACGTCCCTTCCCTTCTCCACCTTTATTTTCTTAAATTTGTTACAACATGCACATCTTTTTCCCTATTCACCTTTATTTGCTCTAACTGCTCTTCATTTGTTTAAAGACTGCTATATTGTTTGCTTTATTATATTCTCGTATATATTCCACGGACTAACTTCTTCCTTTGTCTTTCTTTTATGTTTTTCATGTTTTACCTTAATACTGTATTTACCGCTTTTTACATATTTATCATGCAAATACTTGGCAATGTGTTATTATCTTTGCATAAAGCACGCTCCACATCATATTCCACTCATGCCCAATTAATACCATAGCGGCACTTGATGAGTGTCCGCGCTCTTCCAAAATTACCCTTTAATTTGGAAAGGCTTATTTGCGGTAAACTAATCGATAAACGGTGCTGTCGACGGTTCCGTGCCTTTTCCTCTTAAGTTGTCCACTTGAGGGTACCGATCTAGACCCTTATAGAAACCTCATTTCAATATCAACTGTGCATGTATCATGTCAAACCTAGTATGGGTTAGAACGTTGTCCACGTGATAATCCACTAAGATAAGCCTTGTCCAAAGTCCGACGAGATTTCCATAATCTCAATGGACACCATAACATTATGTGCATTACTTGGAGAAAACATGCCGGTATGTTGATCATTAATGTGTAAATAGTCAGACCCGGAGAGGAAAAGGACTAACTCTATTTATTTTGCAGAAAATGAAGCACGAAGTCCCATGTTCGGCATGGTTTAAAATATCCCACCTTTGCTGCTTTATTTGTGGAAGAACTTCTCACCCAGTGACCAGAATCATGTGAAAAAGGACCTCTAAAATTTACCTTCCTTATTGGACATTCGGCCAAATAACACTTTGATTGAGGTTGCCATTATGTTTTGAGATGAGAAAAGAGCTGTCTTTCGCTTTGGTAATGTATAGATGACCTCTCTTAGAGGAAATAAGAGGCTTCGCTAGGCTGCCACGGGATAGTCCGGGTTTATTAGTACTAGAAAATTGCACTCTTGCGGTTTTTTTAAAAATGATGGGTTTCAAGAAAAATGATGAATTACTATGTCTGAAGGAGTCATACATACCATTTGAATTCCTTCATGAACGTTATGGTCATAACAAGTCATATCTCCTTCAACGTGATAAACTTGCCATTACTTCTTTAGGTTGGACACACCGCCGAGTTTTTGTATTCATTGTCTGTTTCTTGGGGTTGCTGATATTTCCGATGAAAGGAGGGAGGATCCACACTCGCTTAGCCATGGTCGCTAGGACTCTAATGGAAGGAATTGGAGGACAAACTTACACTATCATGCCCATGATCTTGGATGAAATGTACCGAGCTCTAGATCGATGTAAGCAAGGGTATGGACACTTCAAGGGCTGTAATCTGTTGCTGCAGGTTTGGTTATTAGAACATTTCTAGATAGGTGAATATCATCAGGAACTTCTGCGACAACCATTTAATGACTACATAGCCTACCGTCATCCAAAAATAATGACATTTATCCCAGATAGATTCGCGCAGCCTGGAAATGCTATGAGCTGGGTGCATTTCTTCAGCAATTTGAGTGATGAAAATGTACATTGGATGTTCGAATGGTTCCCTAGCAGCGAGTTCATCATCATGTCAAGAGAAACCACTCATCTAGTGCTGATTAGGTTAAGAGGAATCTATCCTTATGCTACTATAAGGATAATGAGGCAAGCGGGAAGAAATTAGGTTATACCTTGGGTTTCCAACATGGTCCAGTACAAAGCAGACTTTAAAGGTAACATCATTACGTTCAAATTTTAGGCGCAGCATATGTGGAAGCAAAAGGTCATTGTGGAGAAAGATACTATCAAGCCAGACAGGTATCATGCCGACCATGTGTACTTCTACCCATCATGGTTGGTAGATGATATAACAGGAGATGTCAAGCCAAGGATCAATTTGAAAAATAGGGTTATAGATGACGTTGCTGAAGCATAAGTGAAGTATAGTATGCTGCACAAGAGGGTTTTCGAGTCTGAAGCTAGACATTTGGAACAACACAAAGTGGATAGGGAAGCCATCAGCGAATGGAAAGAAATTGCTACTAAATCAACAGAAAGATTGGAATATTTGGAGCAAGGGTTAATGGAACTTGAGGGGAAGATGAGGAAGAGTCTCTCGGCTAGCAAGGGCTTACCTACTATTGGACATGCGCGACCTGGGGAACTTGATTGATGGATCCAAGAAGGCCAAGCATGGAGAAGGTCCTTCTAGGGCCAAGTAGAAATGATGTTCTTTACTACTTTTTAGCTTAGTTCTAGGTTTCGATTGTAATAAGGCAAATGCCATTAGTAATTTTCTTATTATTGTCATTTTAGTATGGACCTGATTCATTTTCGCATTAATGAAATGACACAATTATTGCCATCAATTTTTCTCCAAGTCTATATGTCGCTTAGGCCTACCTTGGGCACAACGAGGTCCCCCAAATTAGGAAACGAGTCTGTTACATGATTTTGCAAAGCATGTTCAATATTGCAAGCATTCTTTCAATATCCCTTACTGACTTGGTTACCTTTTGTTTTGTTTTTCTTTTCTTTTATTTATTCCCATTCCCCAAGGGTTGGTTCATGCATACTGGCTTCGTCAGCATATCATACTAGATCCAGAGGTCCTCCACCTCCTCCTCCACCAAGTGATACTAAAGGCAGAAGCAAAGGGAAAGGGAAAATGGACGATTTAAGCGGTATCAGAAAGGACAATGCAGAAAATGTTGAGACCTCGGACGGTCGGAATACTCCAGCACAGAACAAATTGGTCCTATGTCTGGAACATAAAATATTGGATCTACAAGGGGAACTTGAGCAGGTCCAAAAGTTAGCAAATCTTTCCCTCACCCTAAACGTCCCCGACCTTAACCAATAAAACACGAACGCCCAAAACCCTGTACCTCCCCAAAACACACAAAATCCGCAAAATCCTCCTGCACCACATCAATACGCCACACCTTATCAGAACCACAACCCTCCACCGGTACCTACTCCTCAACAACACCATCACCACCCAACTCAATACCCACAAACAACCACATACCACACCACTCAGAATGCACCACAGCCTACTCTT
>AWOL01S0028418.1:21651-58217 GCA_000715115.1 Nicotiana otophora | reverse complement strand
CTAAATTCAAGACTTGTGTCAAAATGTGAATCATTCACCCCAAGTGGGGGAGGAAGGGCCATAGAGAGGCCACTTAAATACAATGAAACAAGAGTAAGACCATGTAGTTATGATGTTTGGATATTCTGTTGAAGACATGTATAGTATAGAAAAGTGGTAAGGGGTAACGTGATTCTCTGAGAGGGTATGCAAATAATAAACCACTAGTACGAAAATAATGTGGAAGGTTAGGAAATGTAAATTCTTCGTACGTGACAATATACATGACAAGGTCAATGATACTAGAAACTAAGAGTAAGGTTTGCAAAAGGGTTTTATACTTGTTAGAGAGTCAGGGACAATGGAACCCAAGGAAGTACTACAGATCAAATGTGAAAGGCTTGCAAGTTCTTAGAATGAGTTAATTATGAATTTGCGATTTAGCTAAAGTTCCAAGTCTTTAAGAAAGACAGAACGAGTGGGAGAGATAAATGTGATGTTATAATAACCCAAGAGTTCATCGGGACTTGATGAAGAGTCTCTTAAGAATCTTACAAGAAAGGAAGTGTTAAGTGATACACGAATGAACACACTTTCCCACTAATATCCCAACAAGTGTCGAGAGGCGAGCATGATGAATTCCCAACTAATGGAAAATACCACGTAACATATGGAAGAACGCATGGTTATTTACTAACTAGGAAGAATGAGGCGAGAAGAATTGGAAAAGAATTAACAAGATGGTTATCGCAAAAGAGTTTGTATCAGAATGATGGACTCGCGTAGAGCACAAATATTAATAGAAGATATAATGCAGTCAACTTGAGTAACACTGAATATCAACTAAAAGATATAGNTATGAGGGATAGAGACATGAGACATATGTCCCTGAAGTTGCTAAATTCAAGACTTGTGTCAAAATGTGAATCATTCACCCCAAGTGGGGGAGGAAGGGCCATAGAGAGGCCACTTAAATACAATGAAACAAGAGTAAGACCATGTAGTTATGATGTTTGGATATTCTGTTGAAGACATGTATAGTATAGAAAAGTGGTAAGGGGTAACGTGATTCTCTGAGAGGGTATGCAAATAATAAACCACTAGTACGAAAATAATGTGGAAGGTTAGGAAATGTAAATTCTTCGTACGTGACAATATACATGACAAGGTCAATGATACTAGAAACTAAGAGTAAGGTTTGCAAAAGGGTTTTATACTTGTTAGAGAGTCAGGGACAATGGAACCCAAGGAAGTACTACAGATCAAATGTGAAAGGCTTGCAAGTTCTTAGAATGAGTTAATTATGAATTTGCGATTTAGCTAAAGTTCCAAGTCTTTAAGAAAGACAGAACGAGTGGGAGAGATAAATGTGATGTTATAATAACCCAAGAGTTCATCGGGACTTGATGAAGAGTCTCTTAAGAATCTTACAAGAAAGGAAGTGTTAAGTGATACACGAATGAACACACTTTCCCACTAATATCCCAACAAGTGTCGAGAGGCGAGCATGATGAATTCCCAACTAATGGAAAATACCACGTAACATATGGAAGAACGCATGGTTATTTACTAACTAGGAAGAATGAGGCGAGAAGAATTGGAAAAGAATTAACAAGATGGTTATCGCAAAAGAGTTTGTATCAGAATGATGGACTCGCGTAGAGCACAAATATTAATAGAAGATATAATGCAGTCAACTTGAGTAACACTGAATATCAACTAAAAGATATAGAGGGAGTTCATGCCTACATATTACATTGGAAAGTGAGACTACTGGTGATGAAGTGGTAGTGTGATAAACTTAACATACCAGGCACAATGATACTACGAATTCATGGGAGGCAAACACGTGTGTGGCACAATAAGGTTGTCAACTATGAATTAAGGGCAAAATGGGATGGGAGTGAATGCTCTAGTCACAAAGGAAATATAGTACCAACATATTGTCTAGACCAAAGGGAAAATGTTCGAAACAGATTAAGAGAGGATGAACACTTGTTACGAACCAAACATGTTTAACATGGCTCTTATGCTGCAATACAAAGAAACACTATTGGTGACTACAATACTAGGAATAAGGTGAGTTACTCACCGAGGATGGAATCAGGTGGACTAAGTCCTACACTTATAAGGAAAACAAGAATGCATCGTTGAAGAATTTAGGAGGATCTCAAGTTTTAGAAAGGGCCATGTTCGGGCCAATGATTTTTGTTGAAGTAAATATATATATGAAGGGTGTTGATATGTGTTTTGTGAAGTATTTCGCAGTAAAGAGGGTGGCTAAGAAAGGTATGAGAACGATGTTACTTCACATATTGAGGCAATGCCATGCAGGTTGATGTTATCAGGGTGTGCGCGCAAGCTAGTAGATGTTATTCATTTGAAACAGATGGTTCCATAAGAAAACTGACCTAGTAATGTCTTTTGTTGGGAAATTTGAAAACAAAAGACAAGTTGCAAGTACTAATAAGATTGTAACTGTATCAAGGAATATTTTGTAGAACTCAATTCCTATGAGGTCATATGAAAGAGAAATATGATATAGATGTTCCACTAATGATGAAATATGGCAAGATGATCATTTATGCCTCTAGGCAACTCTATGCCTCATGTGTCGAATCAATGATGTCATCACAATGATTAACAATATCAGTACTATTGGTAGTAACCTTCATGTTTCTTAGGATATAATCTCCTGAAATGCTGTGCTCAGTACCTTGATGGATTTTGAATTATTTTTGCAAATATTGAACCTCGTTGTTCATAATTATAGAAACCAGTGGGGGTTGAAGGCTCAAACATATCAAAGAAGCATCATCATCCAGTGATCAAATATAATGGATAGGAAGTTTTATGGTCATATGCAAGCTAGCACATCTTAGAGTGATTATTGGAGGTCTCCAAAGGTTTAGTTTGGGTGTTTGGCGTAGGGATTTAGAGTTGAAAAAAGTGAACGGGCTATTCTAAAGATTTTCTCTATGCATATATTGGGTGAATTGTTAAGGAAGGTAAAGTATGTGTAGTCACATTAGGCCTTATGAAATCTTGAAGGAAATAGGCCAAACTAAGAGTATGATGTATGTAATATTGAGATTAATGTTGTTGATATATATTGCTATGCTTTGTCGAGTTATGGAAGTGATGTTAGGGTGGTTTTGGTGTTACTCTGGCAGGTGGTTAGGCCCAAATACAAGGGAGACTCTGCTGAAATTTCTGAAAAACAATTTGAGAGTTAGTCAATTTGGGGACTTGAGGTATATGAGAAAAGAGATAAATTATGTTAAGTGTTTGGGATGGACACTACTCCTCATTCGAGGATGAATGATCCTAAGCGGGGGAGAATGTAAGGCCCCAGAAAATTTTTCTAACGATTTAATATTTTAAAGTACGCCAACGGTATTTGGGAATAAAGTGTTAGAGTAATAAAGGATACCCATGGGATAGAACCACATTTTTTCGAAATGAAAAGTATATGTTTAAGGTGTGTTGAAACATACTAAGGAGTTTTGTGAATGGAAAGAATTCGTGTGGAACAAGTAGGATACATTAAGTGGAAAGGATGTCCCAATTTGCACAAGATCCTACTTCAAATGTATGCTGCTACAAAAATATAACGACTTATGAGGTGATATACCTATCAAATTAAATCTCTTTGAGTCTAGTTTCTAACGCTTCAAACCGTTAATCATTCGTACATTCCTACAAAAAGTTATGATCAAATATCCAAAGGCTGACATGTAGCCTGGCGAGGCCAGGTTAAGACCAAGCTTTATCCTGGCGAGGCCAGGCCTGTCGCGCGCTCTGGAATATTTGGAGTATCCATTCTTCTATTGTTATAACCCGACCCAACTTCGATAAATAAGCCTTGAAGCTCATTTTGGAGCAAAATTTTGATATTTGTAGAGAGAAGTGAGAGGGTTCTAGAGAAAGGAAGAAGCTCAAGTGCTTTGTTCATCAAGATCTTGTCCAAGCCTTGAAATCCAACAAGAAATCCGTCAAGTTCTTCATCTAAGAGGTAAGGTTCCATACCCTAATTTTTAATTTCGAATTTGGGTAAAAGGTGGTTGATTTGGAGTATGATTCTTGGGTGTGAGAGTATTATTTATACATTCATGTACCAATAAGTTTTATGGGGAGATTGTTCAGTTCAAATGGGCAAAGATTGGGTTGTGAAGTGAAAGAAACCTTGTAACTAATTTGCACATAATTGTTAGATAAAATGCTCAAATGAGCTGTGACCATGAGTATCTTCCTAATAATGGTTCAATTTTGTTATGTCTCAAAATAGATTGGGATTGCTATAATTTCCAGAACGTTGTAGTAATTTAAGGAAAGCTCAAAGCAAGGAATGTTGGCTAAACTTTCTCTCTTGGAATTGAATCCCACGATATTCATATAAATTATGTAAGCCCGAGTGATTCATTATGAAACTAGCTATTCCAAGTAAGATTGGGTTGAAAGATATATGTTCAACAAGCATCCCAAATGTTTTATTCATGTTATGTTATCAATTGAGGATGTGTTAAAATATGGGCTGTGCATTAATAATGCTTCGAGTTTAAGTCAAGTTCAAATGAAGGCTAATATGCCAAATTTTGTGAAATATCTCTATGTGCCTTAGACTTTAAATTGCTCATATGCATACCTAAAGTCTGGATTGGAAATGTATTATTGTTGATAGCCTATAAGGTGGTTGGAAATGAAATAAGTGAATTGGGATATAAAGTGTGGCCAATGTGCAAGAGTGAAAGTTAAACTTGTGGCCAATGGTGCCAATGAAATGAAATGATGTGAGAAAGGTTATGAAATGAGTCTCGACTCAAATGTTTTAAAATGACTTCAAAAATAGAATTGTCTAAAAGCTTTTATACTAAATTCATGCCCATTAGTGGCTGCTTTAACTAATGCTTGATTTATACATATATCTAATGTGATTTGAGTTCTATATACTCATGTGTTGAAATTGTACATTGTCATTTCTGGGAAAGAGTATTGCAAGAGTAAATGGTGTATTGACTGTTTATGATTTTTCATGTGTGTGTCTATTATTGGTTGGTATGCCTCATTCTTTGGGAAGAAACCATTTGTGTTTGAAGTTTCCATTTTAAATGGATTTGAAGTATATGATTTCTGAAATATCCTATATATTGATACTTGATAGTGATCTTTGAAATTTGAAAAAGGTGAAAGTATGGAATATGAAATAAGGCCATCGTGCCAGGAATATAGAATCTTCTGAATGGCCTAATGAGCCAAGGAAATATTGTAGTTGTGAATGACTGGAAATACTAATGAGGTTTCATACAATGTGAAAGATGTTGAGGTAAGTACAATTGTATTTATGATATTTCTGTTTGCAAATAAAATCAAAACTATTTTTGGGAGCATCATTAGCAATACCGAGGAAGGGTGAGTCATAAGGCCCACACCTGAAACTACACGTGCCGGTGTAGGGGTGGATTGTGGTTATTCCCCTTATTTGGGATGAAATTGGAACCTTTGGAAATTGTGATATTATTCCCCTTAATTGGGATGAAACTGGAACCTTTGTGGATTGGAAAAGTCAACCCACACTGCATATGTGGGAAGGCGGCCTAGCTGATCAGGTGGAGATCAGACGACATATTGCGCATATGGTGGTACTACTCTTAGTAACAACTTTCTTTCGCATCACATGTCAAACCACATTGTTCGTGGGGAGATGGCCTAGCCGATCGGGCGTGATCGGACTCCGTGCTAACAAAGACGGTGGTATATCGGTGCTAATGATCTCTCAACCAAAATTATATAAAGTTCGTATTTTGAAAATTGTAACTGGACGTTTGGATATTGTTGATTGTGACTTGCTGTTTCTATGTGTTGCCTTTTCTTATATGGGCATTCTATTTTGAAATAGGATTTTAGCTATACATACTAGTGCTATTCGACAGTACTAACGTCCCTTTTGCCGGGGGCGCTGCATCTTTAATGAATGCAGGTGGTTCTTCAGCAGGCGGCATTGATCAATGATAGCAGTACACTCTTTTCAGCTGATTTGGTGAGCCCCACTTCATTTCGGGGTCATGTATATTTTGTTTCACATGTATTGTGTTTTGAGGTATAGCCGGGGCCTTGTTGCCGGCATTTCCATATTACTCTTCTATTGTACTTAGAGGCTCCGTAGACAGGTTGTGGGTTATGGTTGATGTTGGGAATTGAACTCGAAATGTTGGTATTTTGAAATTATGATTTTCATTAATTTTATAAGCTTGTAATGTTTTGGAAATTATGAATGAAGTTGCTAATGGGAAGGAAAAGGAAGTTGTTAACAAAATATTTTCAGTGATTGATTAATGGAGTACATCTCCTCTTTATTCATGGATGAGTTTGGGTAGAAGGAAGTCTAATAGGCTTGCTCGGCCGGGTTCTCTCGATTGAGCGCCGGTCGTGCTCCTTGAGTTTGGGGCGTGACAATTACTACTCCTAAACACTTGTATTAACTAGGATTAATCTTAAAGATCCATAGATTTCCATTTAAATGCCCAAATTGGTCATGAACACTACAAGTTGGGATTTTCAAGAGTCTCACTACAAGAGGTAGGTCCACCATCTCTAACTAATTCTTGGTGATTATTTATATATGAAATATGTGTTAGGACTTATGGGATGGTGATTGGAAGCCAGAAATACCTAACCTAGGTTGTGTTTGTATTGTAGAGATTGTAAAATGAATCAATTGATAAGATTTATGGGTTGGGAGTGAATATTTAGGCATGCATGTGCTAATGGAAGTTGTAGATGGCCTAGAGACGAATGTGAGGTGAATCATTGGCGTGGAAGGTGGCTGTTAGGTGAAGAAATGCCATTGGAGGGGGTTGTAGAAAGATATGCACACTAGATGTTTGATAAAAAGTCTAAATGACTTAAAGTATAGAAATCTTGCTAATATTGGTGCAATTGTGTTGCATTGTTGTAGATTGAAGTTGTTTAGTGTGCAACGTCATAGTATTATTAAGGGGTGAATTCTAGGTATGTTGGCTAAACTTTCTCTCTTAGAATCGAATTACATAATGTTCTCGTGAGTTTCAAAGTATGGGTTAAGTATTAAAATGTTATGGCTTTGAGTCGTGTTTCAAATGAAAGCTAGTATGCCAAATTGTTTGAGAACAACTCGATATGTTTAAGGCTCTAAATTACTCATATGTGTTCCTAAAGTCTTGATTGAAAATGTCTTGTTGTTGATAATAAATAAAGATGCTTGAAAATGAAATAAGTGAATTGGGGATATAGAGTGTAGCCAACGTGCCAAGAATTTAAGTTATAATTGTGGCTAGTGGTGCCTATGAAATGAGAGGGTGTGATAAGGATTATGAAATGAGCCTCGACTCAACTGTTTAAAAATGATTTCGAAAATAGAATTGCCTAATAGCTTTTGTACTCAATTCATGCCCATAAGTTGCTATTTTAACTAATGCTTTGCTTTATAAATATATCCAGTGTGGCTCGAGTTCTCACATACTCGGCATTGAAATTGTATATTGTCATTTCTGGGAAAGAGTATTACAAGAATAAATGGTGTATTGATAGTGTATGATTTTGATATGTGTTTCTATTGCTGGTCGGTATGCCCCATTCTTTGGGAAGAAACCTTTTGTGTTTAAAGTTGCCATTACTAATAAATTTGAGGTATATGATTGCTGAAATATTCTATATGTTGATATTTGATGGTGATCTTTGAAATTGAAAGAGGTGAATATGTGGAATATGAAATACGGCCACCGTGCCAGGAATAAAGAATCTTGTGAATGGCCAAATGGGCCAAGGGAATATTGTTATTGTGAGTGACTGGAAATACTAATGAGAATTTATACAAAGTGAAAGATGTTGAGGTGAGTACAATTGTATTTATGTTACCTTGTTGTGCAATCAAATCAAAAATGTTTTTGTGAGCTTCATTAGCAAAACCGAGGAAGGGTGGGTCATAAGGCCCGCACCTGAAACTATACGTGCCGGTGTGGGGGTGGATTGTGATTATTTCCCTTATGTGGGATGAAATTGAAATATTGGTGAAATTGTGATTATTCCCCTTAATTGGGATAAAACTAGTAATAACTGTGAATTGGAAAAGTCAACCCAGACGGTATATGTGGGAAGGCGGCCTAGCTGATCGGGTGGAGATCGGACGCTATGTTGCGCACATGGTGGAACTACTCTTGGTAGAAACTTTATTTCTCATCACATATCAAACCACATTGTTCGTGGGGAGATGGCCTAGCCGATCGGGCATGATCGGACTCCGTGCTAACAAAGACGGTGGTATATCGGTGCTAATGATCTCCCAACCAAAATTGTATATGAAGTTCATATTTTGAAAATTATTGTGTTTTAACTGGACATTTAGATATTATTGATTGTGGATTGCTATTTCTATGGTTTTCCTTTTCTTATATGGACATTCCATTTTGAAAGAGGACATTTAGTTGTACATACTAGTACTATTCCATATGTACTAACGTCCCTTTTGCCGCGGGCGCTGCATCTTCAATGGATGCTGGTGGTTCATCAGCGGGCAACTTTGGTACTCGTTAGCAGTTACTCCTTATTCAACAGGTTTTGGTGAGCCCTACTCTATTCCGAGCCTGATATCATTTGATGTTGTACTTTGTGTTTTGAGGTATAGCCGGGGTCTTATTGCCGGCATTTCCATATTACTTTTTTGTTGTACTTAGAGGCTCCGTAGACAGGTTGTGGGTGGTATTCGATATTGGGAATTGAACTAGAAATGTTGGTATTTGGAAAACATGTTTTTCATTATATCTATAAACTTCTATTATTTTGGAAATTATGAACGAAGCTGCTAATGGAATGAAATGGGAGTTGTTAATGAAATCTTTTCAGTGTTTGATTAATAGAATGCATCTCCTCTTTATTCATGAATGAGTTTGGGTAGAAGGAAACCTAATAGGCTTGCTCGGCCGGGTTCACTCAGTTGAGCGCCGGTCGCGCTCCCCGATTTCGGGGCGTGACAAATATGGTATCAGAGCCTAAGGTTTTAAAGTATCATAGGATGTCTCGGAGCCATGTCTAGTAGAGTCCTTCTTATCAGTATGTTGTCGACCACATCTATTATGGGGAGGCTACATGGACATTTAGGAATTTCTTCCTTCTTTGATACTCCAGATCTTGCGATAGAGCTCAAGGTAGGAAGCTAATTCCTCGTCATGTCTTATTTTCCATATGACTAACCCACGGGTTCGAGGCAGCGAGGAGGTATTGAAAGAACTGATTTCTAGGGGAAGTGTTATTGTTCCTATTAATGTTACCGCGCCCCCGGAATATGTGGTGAGAGCACCTAAGAAATGAAAGAGGATTATTGGCATCAATGAGCCAGAATGTTTGATATGAAAGAAGAGACAATCGGGTTTATGTTGGATGATTCTTGAAGCATGTTATGGTTGTGGAAAGAAGGGGCACAAGAAGAACAAATGACCTTAAATTGGGTACACCCATCCAGGTCTGCCCGATATGCGGGCGGGAACATTTTGTGTCATGTTGTGAGTATACTCAGAAGCGTGTTAGGGGTGGTAGATTTGGGCAATTTCAAAAGTCCATATAACGAGCTGTTGCGGAGATTGTTAATCCTATCACGGGGTCCTGGATGAAGGACAGGGGGAATGCTTATGATGTATGCAAAAGGGGTAAATATCAGGTCGGTGGGGCGAGTCAGTTTAACAGACATCATCCTTGTTGTGTGAAGTGTAGGAGATGTCATTCAAGAGTATATCACTATGGTACCAATATATGTTACGGATGTGGAGTCGAGGGGCATCAGTTAAGGCACTGCCCCATCAATCTAAAGTCATCAAGTAAATCACTCCTTAATACATCATTATGAACATGCATAATTTTTCCTTGTTGTATATGTACATCCATATTTAAGAGCCTATATAAATATGGTCTTAACCAAAATGTTGAATCACAAAACATTGTATGTACTTACTTTCTAAACGAGACGCATTATTCGTGAAGTCACTCTATCACAAATTCTCTTAGTTACAACCTGTTGAGGAATTGAGTCCTATAATGATTTACTTGGAATGAGTTATAACCCTAGGTTAATACTTCCCATTGCTTCCCTAAATTCTCAACAAGGGACTATACCTGATGAATTTCTTACAGAACCTTTTGATTTAAAAGGATAATATCTGCTCACTTATGCTTATGCATGCACCGTCATAAAGTTTACCTATGTGGTATCAAATCCAATGTATAGCGGCCAATTGTTGAGATCCTTCTTGAGACATTCTTTTTCTCTCCAGTGTATGTGGCTCCTATGGTTTGAATAATCACTTCACTCCTTTGTGAATATTATCATGAATCCTTTTCACTGTCTAGTAACATGAGAGCATATCTCAGCACCTATCATATGTGTACCTGTTAATTGAAAAGGGTCACTTGTCCACATAAAAGTTTTTGGGAAATTTGAGATTTTCACAAATTCGTCACAGGAAGATCTTTTTGTTTTCCCATCTCAGTATGACTTTCATGTCCACTTAGATTATTACGCAGTAAGTAGCTCACTTTGTTCCTAGTATTGTAGTTGCCCATGAAGTGGCCTGGTATTTCAGCTTGAGAGTTATTATGGCAGAGACATGTCTAGCTCATAGCAAAGTGTATATTATCTCTAACCAATACATGATTTCATTCAAACATTAAGATGTCCTAGCTACATGGTTTCACTCGTGTGTGGTTGAAAGTTAAGCAGCCTCACATCGACTTTTCCTCACCACTTCAGGTGGATGTTTCATATTTTGGCATATATGATGAGCATATTGATTTGAAAGATAAGTTTGTTGTATATCTAGTCCTCTCATAAATGATCAACTATTGTGAAGGGTTAAGTTGTCAGAATGATAATAATCTCACAAGTGTTCAACTTCTTTTTTTCATCCTCATGGGCTTGTGGCATATCTATTCCTTGTGTTACTTAATGTTAAGAGCGTAATGCAAATTCATGTATTTTGAGACCCATATCATATTCAGGGTGCCAGAATATTCTCATTTCGAGTTAAACTGATTTTTCCTACATTCCAAGTGGCGACTGGTGTCACGTACTTGGCTATTTATCTTAACTGGCGCTAATATCTTTATCCTCCTGACCATGCCTCCCATATGTCACATGTCTAAAATGACTCATTTCTTTTAAATCTCAGAATCATGAACATGGTCCCTACATTATCAATGCCTACTAGGAAACTCTATACCTCATTTGTCGAATCAATGATGTCATCACAATGATTAACCATGTCAGCACTATTGGTAGTAACCTTCATGTCTCTTAGGATATAACCTCCTGAAATGCCCTGTTCAACACATTGATGGATTCTTGAAATATTCCAGCCCAATCTCGGACCTCGTTGTTCCTATTTATAGTAACCTATGGGGGTTGAAGGTTCAAACATGTCAAGGAAGAAGCATCATCCCGTGATCAAATATATTGGATAGGAAATTTTATGGTCATAGTTATGCTAGCACATCTTAGAGTAATTATTGGAGGTCGCCAAAGGTTTAGGTTCGGCGTAGGGATTTATAGTTGAAGAAAGTGACCGGGTTATTTTCAAGATTTTCTCTATGAATATATTGGATGAATTTTTAAGGAAGGTAAAGTATGTGTAGTCACATTAGGCCTTATGGAATATTGAAGGAAATAGGCCAAACTATGAGTATGATGTTTTTCCACGTTATCCTCCAGGCACCCGATGCATCATATATCTAGGTTCCAGAACGTTATTGGAAATCCTTTGCCTATCATTCCGGTGGAAACTATTGAAGGTGAAGTTAATGGGTAATTGGATTATAAGAGGTACCTAGTTGTCATTCCTGTTAGATAAGTCCGGAAATTGAGATCTGCCTCCGTCAAAGTATAGGAAGTATTCTTACTTGCCTGTACAACCAAATGGTTATGGTTTAAAAGGGTACTTGTTATATGTTATGATTTAAATATGTGCAACGTATATCTAGATACCACTTCTGTTAATGTAATACCCTTAATGTTGAGATCAATATTGTTGATATATACTGTGATGCTTTGTTGCGTTATGGATATGTTGTTAGGGTGGTTTTGGGATTCTTTGGCAGGTGGATAAGCTCCAATTACAAGGGAGACTCTGGCAATATTTTTTGGAAATTTAGGGAGTTAGTCAAAAAATTTGGAACTGCTGGTGTGTGTTATAGCAACTGAGTCACATTATGTGCTAATGGTGAATTTTGACCCTCATTTGAGGATGAATGATCCTAAGCGGGGGAGAATGTAAGGACCCGTTAAAATTTTCTAATGATTTAAGATTTTAAGGTGCGCCAACAGTATTTGGAAATAACATGTTCGAGTATTAAAGGAGACCCATGGGATAGAACCACATCATTTTAAAATGAAAATATATGTTTAGGGTGTGTTGGAACATACTAAGGAGTGTTCTAAATGTCAAGAACTTGTGTGGAACAAGTTGGACACATTAAGTGGAAAGGATTTCCCAATTCGCACAACATCCTACTTCAAATGCATGCTGCCACCAAACTATAAAGGCTTAGGAGATTATATACCTGTTAAATTAAAATCCTTTCATCGAGCATGATATATTCTAGGGCAATTCCCCTCAGTATTCGAGGTTGATTGTAAATAAGCCTCGGATGTTGTTGAATTGTTTAAGTTAGCACGATCAATGGTTGCCTCATTAAATACCTCGCCGGAAAACCCATTTAGGACAAAACCGGTCCAAGGAAAAAAGAGTGCAACGCGTGCTCCGGCGGTGTCTACCAGCAAGGTTATCTCGCCTTTCGTGGTCTCACACGCCATGTTAAATCGGTTTAATACCTAGACTGCTGGTACGATTTGGTCTTATAACCCCAATTGCTCTACGGCCCTTGATCTAATGATGTTGGCCGAGCTACTTAGATCAAATAACATAGGTTTAACACGAGATTTATTGATAAGTAGGAATATTACCAATGCATCGTTGTGAGGTTGTAAGATGCCCCCGGCATCTTTGTCATTGAACGAAATGGCTCTCTCCGGAATATAATCTCGGGTGCATTATCATTGGTTAGATATCATAGTCAATTAATGGATAACAGAAAAAGTGGCTTAAATTCTCGGGAGTTGTATGTGTGAAAATATTACTATATATGCTGTTGGAATACTTACCTGTCCAGACATGAAACAAGGTATTTCGATAACAATCTGAAAAGTCAATTAAAAAAGGTGGATGATGAACCTTTTTTCAATAATAACGGGAAGAAGCAAAGGCAGTTATTTCTATGCCCGAAGAGTAAACACCTCCTTAATTTGTCAAAGAGGAATCTATTTGTCGGTCCGCTAAGAAGCCTTTGGGATGAGGGTTACGTCATACCTTTGCTTGTCTCTCTCAACTACTTTGTCTTGATTTTTGGTTAAGTATACTGTCAAAACCGAATTTGTCCTTTGTGCAATTAATCAAGATTGGAGCATGATAGACCGAGGTTCGTCATTATAATACCGAGTTGTGATGTGAAGTTGGAAGGTCGAGCTCGAGACCCAGAGACCGATCAGTACCGAGATCGAGTCAAGGTCGAGCTCGAGATGCAGAGACCGATCGGTACCGAGATCGAGTCAAGGTTGAGCTCGATATCCAGAGACCGATCAAATACCGAGATCAAGTCAAGGTCGAGCTCGAGACCCAGAGACCGACCAAGATCAAGACCGACCAAGATCGAGACCGAGCAAAGGAACAACAAAGCCGTTATAGCCGCATTTGGGGAGAGAATCTTGGCTGAAATCATGACTTGAATCAAGGAAAAGCCAATTAATTAATCTATCATGGGATCCCTACTATATATTTTTAGTTATATCCAAAGTAGAATTCCTCCACTATATTAGGAGTGGCTAACATTTGTAAAGGATAGATTGAGATACATTCACACATTCTCACATTCAGAGATTATTGAGATTTACATAACATCTAGCAAATATTTTGTTTTTTGGGCTTTTGATAATGATTCATCTTGTTCATTTATCAATCATTCTCTACTCAATTAGGGTTTGTAATCATTCCTTTTTACAGTCAATATTTGATATATCCCTACTTATTTTTCCAATTTGTGCCAAGTTATACAATGTATCCTTAGAACTACGTATAAATTCAACTCTATCCATTTTTCGGATAACCAGTTTGGCGCCCACCGTGGGGCTAAGGATAACAGTGGTTATTTGGTATGAATTTCTGCAAAACACACCATTTTACACTTGCTCTTGGAAGTGTCTTTGATTTCAGGTTAAAAATAACGAACTCTCACTTAATGGCCCTACCTATCGACAACGAAGCTGGCCTTCAAGATGAGAACAACAACCTAACGATCGGGGATGAAGGCCACTCATCGATCCCGTTAGAGCTCGGGTCGTAGATCCAATTGACGTTAATTCACATGTGGCTATCGAGGCGAACCAACATTCCGACCCCGAAAAAAGCATTCATGGTGGAACTCAATCTGCAGTTCGAAATACCCAAAATGCTGGAGAAGACGGGATCAACCTGCGTATGATTTTTGAAATGTTGCAAGCTCAACAAGTAGCAATAACTTAGTTGCAGATCCAAACCCAGGCACCGAGCAAGGCCGAGGCCGGTCCACCTCGAAAAGTCACCCATAAAACGGGGCCAGCTGTAGTAAGATCAAATGAACAAGAATCGGGGACTAATCCCGAAATTATTAGGATGCTTGACAAACTGACAAAACGAATTGAATCAGGAGAAAAGAGGATTGAAGCAAACGACAAAAAATAGAAACTTATAACTCCAGGGTTGATCAGATCCCTGGGGCACCACCGGTATTGAAGGGCTTGGATTCTAAAAAATTCATACAAAAGCCTTTCCCTCCGAGCGCGGCTCCCAAACCGATCCCCAAGAAGTTCTGCATGTCCTAAATTCCTAAATATAATGGGATGACCGACCCCAACGAACATGTCACCTCTTACACATGTGCCATTAAAGGGAACGATCTAGAAGACGACGAGATCGAATTCGTATTATTGAAGACATTCAGGGAAACCCTGTCAAAGGGGGCAATGATATGTTATCATAATTTACTGCCTAACTCTATCGATTCTTTTGCTATGCTTGTAGATTCTTTCGTAAAAGCACATGCCGGAGCCAAAAAGGTCGAGACCAGGAAGTCGGACCTTTTCAAGGTAAGGCAAAAAGATAACAAGATGCTAAGAGAGTTCGTATCTCATTTCCAAATGGAACGAATGGATCTACCACCGGTCACAGACGATTGGGCTATTCAAGCTTTCACTCAAGGACTGAACGAACGACGCTCGATGGCTTCACGACAGTTGAAGCAGAATTTGATCGAGTACCCGGTTGTTACCTCGACCGATGTACACAATTGATATCAGTAAAAGATTAGAGTCAAAGATGACCAGTTGGGTTCTGGATCCGTTATTAAAAGAGACATCGACTGAGAACCAAGGTCGATCAAGGACCTATACCGGCCGTATAACGGAGATCTTAGGGGTAGCAAACCTGCATGCAACTCCGTACGAGGCGAAAGGAGAAGTGATTGAGGCCAAGGGTCTCGAGGGCTAATGAACAAGAATGGGTTCGACATGCATACCGGACCTAATGAAGCACTACTGTTATCAAAATATTACGTTAACATCGATGCATCCGCTATCGTGTCGGCTATCAGACTCATCAAAGATACTAAGTATCCTCGACCTCTGCAGTCCAATCCATCCCAGCAAAATCCCAATCAAATGTGTAAGTATCATGGCACCCATGGCCACAGAACTGAAGACCTTAAGCAGTTCAAAGAGGAGGTAGCCCGATTATTCAATGAAGGGCACCTTCGAGAATTTTTAAGTGACCGGGCCAAAAGCCATTTCAAAAACAGAGATTTCAATAGACAAAACGAACAAGAAAAGCCACAACACATCATCCACATGATCATCGGAGGGATCGATGTCCCCCAGAGGCCAGTGCTTAAACGCTCTAAGATGCCCATTGTAAGAGAGAAGCGATCTCGGACTCAGGATTACACACCAAAAGGAACTTTGTCCTTTAGTGACGAAGACGCGGAAGGAATCATGCAACCCCATAACGATGCATTGGTAATATCTGTACTTATGAATAAAACTCAACTTAAGCGTGTGTTAATTGATCCAGGTAGTTCGGCCAACATCATTCGATCAAGGATCGTAGAGCAACTCGGTCTACAGGACCAGGTCGTGCCTGCAACCCTAGTACTAAACAGATGCAATATGGAGTGTGAAACTACTAAGGGCGAGATAATTTTGCCAGTAAACATGGCTGGGACCATCCAAGAAATGAAGTTCCATGTGATCGAGGGCGATATGAGATATGACGCTGTCGCGACCCAAAATCCCGCCACAGGCGTCGTGATAGCACCTAGTCTCTAAGACTAGGTAAGCCGATTTCAACTACATTTTGAAGCCATTTTTTTTTGAATTAAATAGGTAATCAAAACTGACAGTGGAAACAAGTATGAATACAACTACCACCCAAGACTGGTAGTACTGAGTCACGAACTCTAACTGAATACATGGAATGATCACGAGGACCGAATATACAATACTGTTTGATTACAAATTAACAGTACAATGAAATAAAAAGACTCCAAGGGACTGCGACGACTAAGCAGCTCTACCTTGAATCCTTACGATCCCGCTTTAACTCTGCTCAAGTCCGATATCTCCAATGCCTGGCTCTGCACAAAAATGTGCAAAAGTGTAGTATGAGTACACCACAGTCGGTACCCAGTAAGTATCAAGACTAACCTCAATGGAGTAGAGACGAGGTACAGTCAAGACACTCACTAGTCTAATAACCTGTGCAATATAATATATAAAATAATAAAAAACAAATAACATCAAGGCAACATCAAACAACCAATGATATGCACAGTAAGACAATACAATCACCATTTAATATCGCTCAACAATTAATAAATCTAATTACACCCAGTTAAATCAAGTTCTTCATTTAAATATCTTTCACATATAATTCTTACGAATAAAACTCTTTTTCAAATATAATTTCGTCGAATAAATATCTTTCAAAT
This sequence comes from Nicotiana otophora, assembly GCA_000715115.1. Lineage (NCBI taxonomy): Eukaryota > Viridiplantae > Streptophyta > Magnoliopsida > Solanales > Solanaceae > Nicotiana > Nicotiana otophora. The sequence goes on along the minus strand of AWOL01S0028418.1, from coordinate 41,147 downwards.
ACAATTATTTCATATAATTTTTTTAATAAAAATCCTTCCAAATAAATATTTTGAATTTAATTGTTTCAATTAAAGAGTAACCATGTGACATCTCATTTCAAAATCATAAAATTACGGGTCTCAGCCCGTTTTCATATTTTTCATAAACAGGGGTCTCAACCCATTTTTCATGTTTCCACGGCACCTCGTGCCCATAATTAAATCATCATATTTGCATGGCACCTCGTGCACTCATTTCATATCACAATTGCATAGACAACTCACGTGCCAAATATCATTATCAAGCACCTCGTGCCCACATTTCATATCTCAACTGCATGGACAATTCACGTGCCAAATATCCTCATTATTTACCCATGGTACCTCGTGCCCACATTTCAATTTATAATTGTCCTGGCAATAGCCACAGACTCTCAATTTCAACATAAATCAGATTGTTATCAATTTACCAACAACAAGACAAATTGCACAAGGTATAAAAATAAACATATGAAAATTACAACATCACATGAAAATCATCAATACCACAATCCCACATCATCACATGTCGTCTCTGACAATAGCGGCCCTTATCGCTCCTATTGCCACCCTTATCACTCTTATAGCCACCCTTATCGCTCCGCCCAGACAATATCAATATCCTCCCTTATCGCTCCTATTGCCACCCTTATCACTCTTATAGCCACCCTTATCGCTCCGCCCAGACAATATCAATATCCTCCCTTATCGCTCCAATTGCCACCCTTATCGCTCCTATAGCCACCCTTATCGCTCCGCCCAGACAATATTCCAACAAACACAACGACAGTGAAATGCCACCCTTATACCCACATAATATCAACGGTGAAATGCCACCCTTATCTCCCCAAAATAATAACTCACACAACACAACAATTTATACGGGAAATTAATACGACAACGTAACAAAATCAATTCATATCATAATTTGCCCAATGGCCACAACCAAATTCCAAAGATATAACAAAATCAATTAATTTCCCAACAAATAGCCCAAAAGCTCCACACAATGTGTACAATACCCAAAAACAATCAATAGAGATCGAAATTACTCAACATAAAGTAAAGTCTTCATTAAATTACAATTTTTAATAATTATATAAACACCTCTTCTTAAGCTCATTTAATTAATTATTTGTAGAGGAAAAATCCATAATGAAATTTAATTCCAATAATTATCAAATCAACAAATTCACGAAATTACATAAATAATTAAGTAACAATCACATCAAATTGTCATATAACAACAGATTCAACAACAACAAGGATTTAGGCACGGCAAATAGATGATTAAGTATGTACCAACAATTACCCTATTTACCACACAATATGCTCAAGACTTCAATAAAATTTACACATATAAGCCGAGTACATACTCGTCACCTCGCGCACACGGCTTTTCATATTTCATAAATGGCACATAAGACTCGATGCCTAAGGGGTAATTTCCCCCACTCGAGGTTAAGCAAGACGCTTACCTTTTTGAAGTTAGGCCGATATTCCAAAATAGTCTTCTTTCTTGAATTGACCTCCAGACAGCTCAAATCTATCCAAATTAACTGCACAACCTCATTAAAATTCATCGAAAATAATTCCGGATAATAATACGTCCACTTACAAATTTATTCCAAAAAGTCAACAAAAGTCAACGCGGGGCTCGCCTCTCGGAACCCGACGTAATTTTCACCAAATCCAAACAACCATTCTGATACGAGTTCAACCATACCAATTTTATCAAATTTCGATAACAACTCGACCTCCAAATCATAAATTTTTGTTTTTGGAAGATTTTGCAAAAATATTGATTTCTTCCATTTAAATACGAAATAAATGATGAATATAACCATAGACTCATGACGTATAATCACTTTAGGATATAGAACACTTACCCCAATCCATATGGTGAAAATTGCCTCAACAATCGCTTCAATCCGAGCTCCATAGCTCCAAATATGTTAAAAATGACTGAAACCTCGAAATATAGCTACTGCCCAGGTATTTACTCTTCGCGATCGCGAAGCACAAAATTTTTCAGCCCCAAAATTGCTCTTTGCGTTCGCGGAAAACCAATCACGATCGTAAAGAACAAACTCCCCAACGCTTCCAGACAGTCTCTAGTATAATGGTCATACCTTTTTTGTATAAAACTCCAAATGATGAATGGTCTAACTTTCTAAAAACTAGATTTCAAGGGCTATAACTTTCATTTGTTGATCATCTCCCAATTTCTTATATATTTCGAGATATAATCTTCCAAAGTCAGCCCTATACAATAGAGATTTCTAAACTCTTCCCGGATAGCCTGTAGTATATCTACCATAATATTTTGTACACAACTCCAAATGACAAGTAGTTTACTTTTCTGAAAACTAGACACAAAGGGCTACAACTTTCATTTTTGGATCATCTCCAATATAGATTACGGGATATGAGCTTCCAAAATCGGGTCAGTGCGGCAAGAGTTTCCTCTACGCGATCGCGAAAAGTCTTCCGCAATCGTGAAAAGGCTTCCGCGATCGCGATTCACAATCTCAAAACAGCAAAATTACTCTTCGCGATCGCGACCGTTTGTCCGCGATCGCGATGCATACCTCTGTGGCCAAAAACCAGCGCTAAAAATTTCCTAGAAATGGTCTGAAACCACCCCGAAACTCACCCGAGCCACTCGGTACCCCGTCTGATCATACCAACTAGTCCCAATACATAACACGAACCTGCTCGAGGCCTCAAATCACATCAAACAATATCAAAACTACGAATCACATCTCAAATCAAAATCTATGAACTTTGAACTTTCATATTCTATATCTTGTGCCGAAACACATCAAATTAATCCGTAATGGCTTCAAATTTTGCACACAAGTCATAATTGACATAACGAAGCTCTTCCAATTTCCAGAATCAGATTCCGATCCAGATATCAAAAAGTTAATCCCCGGTCAAACTTCCCAAAAATTCATCTTTCGCCATTTCAAGCCTAACAGACCTCCAAATAATTTTTCGGACATGCTCCTAAGTCTATGATCACCATACGGAGCTATTGACATCATCAAAATTCCATTCCGAAGTCGTTTGCTCAAAAGTCAACCCTCCGGTCAACTCTTTCCATTTAAGCTTCTAAATAAGGATTGTTCTTTTAATTTAATTCCAAATGAACTCGACCACACCCGCGGGTCATAATACATATTGCGAAGCTACTCGAGACCTTAAGTCACTGAACGGGGCGTAAATTCTTAAAACGACAAGTCGGCTCGTTACAAATGCCCTGTTCGGGAGGCCATGGATCCACAATATGAGAGCAGTGCCCTCGACCCCTCACCAGGTTCTGAAATTCCCAACATCGGAGGGAATCAAAATGGTCTAAGGGGAGGAACCAGCCGCAAAGGAAATGTTTGTTGTCGAAGAAGTGATTCCAATATCTTCACTATTATCAACAAAGGGATCAGATTCGAAGGATGAATGAGATACCAAATAGTAATCACAAACGTCAGCCTCGACCCAACTAGAGAATCAGAAGACTGACAAAGATGATGACTATGGGATCCCTCGATACTTTGTGGTCCCCGGTGATTCTGATGCTACCAAATCAACGGTCGAAGAATTAGGGAAAATCACGCTAATCGAACATCTACCCAAGCGAAAGGTATACCTGGGCATGGGTTTAGATCCCGAGCTTAGGAAAAAGCTTATTCAATTTCTTATTGCTAACATGAACTGTTTCGTTTAGTCCCATCTTGACATGACAGGGATCCCACCTGAAATAATCACTCATAAACTAAGCTCGGATCCGAAATTCCATCTGGTAAAGCAAAAAAGAAGGCCCCAGCCCGAGGTCAAACATGCCTTCATCAAGGGAGAGGTAACCAAACTTCTTAAAATAAGATCCATTAGAGAAGTAAAATACCCTAAATGGCTAGCAAATGTGGTGGTAGTCCCTAAGAAGGGAAACAAACTTGGAATGTGTATAGATTATAAAGACCTGAACAAAGCATGTCCTAAGGATTCTTTTCGTATGCCTAATATCGATCGTATGATTGATGCTATAGCCAGCCACGAGACTCTCAATTTTCTCGATGCCTACTCCGGGTACAACCAGATACAGATGAACCCGAAGGATCAAGAAAAGACCTCGCTTATCACTAAGTACGGTACCTATTGTTATAACGTAATGTCATTCGGTCTAAAAAATGTTGGTGAAACTTATCAATGCCTAGTAAATCGAATGTTTGAAAAACAAAATAGGAAAATCAATGGAAGTTTATATTGATGACATGTTAGTTAAGTCCCTGCGAGCAGAGGATCATTTAAAGCATTTGCAGGAAACGTTCGACATACTGAGGGAGTACAATATGAAGCTCAACCACGAAAAATATGCATTCGGGGTTGGATCGGGCAAGTTTCTTGGTTTCATGGTGTCCAATCGAGGAATCGAGATCAACCCTGATAAAATCAAAGCTATCGAGGACATCAAGGTAGTAGATAATGTAAAGGCTGTGCAGAGGCTAACGGGACGGATAGCTGCCCTAGGACGATTCATTTAGAGATCCTTAGATAGGAGCCACCGAGTTTTCTCACTGCTTAAGAAGAAAAGCAACTTCGCATGGACTCTGGAATGCCAGCAGGCTTCGGAAGAAATAAAGAGGCATTTATCGAGCCCGCTACTGCTTCATACCCCGAAAGTGGACGAACAACTTTATCTGTACTTAGTTGTCTCAGAGATAACGGTAAGTGGAGTTCTAGTTTGAGAAGAACGAGGTACGCAATTCCCTATTTATTATGTCAGTCGGACCTTAGGCGAGGCCGAAACTATATATCCACACTTAGAAAAATTAGCGCTTGCTTTAATAAGCGCCTCTAGGAAACTAAAACTATATTTCCAGTGTCATCCGATACATGTTGTAACAACTTAACCTCTTCGAAATATTTTTTGCACAAACCCAAGCTTTCCGGTCGATTGGCCAAATAGGCTATAGAAATCAGCGGGTACGATATTGAGTATCGACCCCGAATCGCTATCAAATCTCAAATCTTGGCGGACTTTGTGGCTGACTTTATGCCGGCCTCCGTACCCGAGATTGAAAAAGAACTACTGATAAAATCGGGTGCGGCCAGAAGCACAACCACTTGCCCAGGTGCGCGGCCGCGCACGTAGGAGCCCATTAAATACCCCCAAGGCTGGATAGAGAGAGGGCTAAGTCATTGCTTTGAGCTAGGGCTTGCATATCAAGAGGAATCCGTCCAACAGCTCATTCTCATGAACCAAGGTAATGTTTTTGGAGTAAGTTTGAGTTGATTACTACTCCTAAACACTTGTATTAACTAGGATTAATCTTAAAGATCCATAGATTTTCATTCAAATCCCCAAATTGGTCAAGAACACTACAAGTTAGGATTTTCAAGAGTCTCACTACAAGAGGTATGTCCACCATCTCTAACTACTTCATGGTGATTATTTATATATGAAATATGTGTTAGGACTTATGGTATGGTGGTTGGAAGCCACAAATGCCTAACCTAGGTTGTGTTGGTATTGTAGAAGATTGTAAAATGAATTAATTGATAAGATTTATGGGTTGGGAGTGAATTGTTGGGCATGCATGTGCTAATGGAAGTTGTGGATGGCCTAGAGATGATTGTGAGGTGAATCATTGGTGTGGAAGGTGGTTGTTAGGTGAAGAAATTCCATTGGAGGGGGTTGTAGAAAGATATGCACACTAGATGTTTGATAAAAAGTCTAAATGACTTAACAGTATAGAAATCTTACTAATATTGGTGCAGTTGTGTTGCATTGTTGTATATTGAAGTTGTTTAGTGTGGTACAACATCGTAGTATTGTTAAGGGTCAAATTCCAAGTATATTGGCTAAACTTTCTCTCTTAGAATCGAATTCCATAATGTTCCCGTGAGTTTCAAAGTATGGGTTGCATATTAAAATTATATGGCTTTGAGTCGTGTTTCAGATGAAAGTTAGTATACCAAATTGTGTGAGAAAAACTCGATATGTTTAAGGTTCTAAATTGCTCATATGTGTACCTAAAGTATTGATTGAAAATGTCTTGTTGTTGATAATCTATAAAGATGCTTGAAAATGAAATAAGTGAATTGGGGATACAGAGTGTAGCCAATGTGCCAAGAATTTAAGTTATAACTGTGGCTAGTGGTGCCAATGAAATAAGAGGGTGTGATAAAGATTATGAAATGAGCCTCGACTCAACTGTTTAAAAATGATTTCGAAAATAGAATTGCCTAGTAACTTTTGTACTCAATCCATGCCCATAAGTGACTATTTTAACTAATGCTTTGCTTTATAAATATATCCAGTGCGGCTGGAGTTCTCACATACTCAGGCGTTGAAATTGTATATTGTCATTTCTGGGAAAGAGTATTGCAAGAATAAATGATGTATTGATTGTGTATGATTTTGATGTGTGTTTCTATTGCTGGTCGGTATGCCCTATTCTTTGGGAAGAAACCTTTTGTGTTTAAAGTTGCCATTACTAATAAATTTGAGGTATATGATTGCTGAAATATTCTATATGTTGATATTTGATGGTGATCTTTGAAATTGAAAGAGGTGAATATGTGGAATATGAAATACGGCCACCGTGCCAGGAATAAAGAATCTTGTGAATGGCCAAATGGGCCAAGGGAATATTGTTATTGTGAGTGACTGGAAATACTAATGAGAATTTATACAAAGTGAAAGATGTTGAGGTGAGTACAATTGTATTTATGTTACCTTGTTGTGCAATCAAATCAAAAATGTTTTTGTGAGCTTCATTAGCAAAACCGAGGAAGGGTGGGTCATAAGGCCCGCACCTAAAACTATACGTGCCGGTGTGGGGGTGGATTGTGATTATTTCCCTTATGTGGGATGAAATTGAAATATTGGTGAAATTGTGATTATTCCCCTTAATTGGGATAAAATTAGTAATAACTGTGAATTGGAAAAGTCAACCCACACGGCATATGTGGGAAGGCGGCCTAGCTGATCGGGTGGAGATCGGACGCCATGTTGCGCACATGGTGGTACTGTTATTCGTAACAACTTTATTTCGGATCACATGTCAAACCACATTGTTCGTGGGGAGATGGCCTAGCCGATCGGGCATGATCGGACTCCGTGCTAACAATGACGGTGGTATATCGGTGCTAATGATCTCCCAATCAAAATTGTATATGAAGTTCGTATTTTGAAAATTATTGTGTTTTAACTGGACATTTGGATATTGTTGATTGTGGCTTGCTGTTTCTATGATTTTCCTTTTCTTATATGGACATTCCATTTTGAAAGAGGACATTTAGCTTTACATACTAGTACTATTCCATATGTACTAATGTGCGTTTTGCCGGGTGCGCTGCATCTTCAATGGATGCAGGTGGTTCATCATCGGGCAACATTGGTACTCGTTAGCAGTTACTCTCTATTCAGCAAGTTTTGGTGAGCCCTACTTTATTTCGGGCCTGATATCATTTGATGTTGTACTTTGTGTTTTGAGGTATAGCTGGTTCCTTATTGCCGGCATTTCTATGTTACTCTTCTGTTGTACTTAGAGGCTCCATAGACAGGTTGTGGGTGGTATTCGATATTGGAAATTGAACTATAAATGTTGGTATTTGGCAAACATATTTTTCATTATATCTATAAACTTATATTATTTTAGAAATTATGAACGAAGATGCTAATGGAATGAAATGGGAGTTGTTAATGAAATCTTTTCAGTGTTTTATTAATGGAGTGCATCTCCTATTTATTCATGAATGAGTTTGGGTAGAAGGAAATCTAATAGGCTTGCTCGGCCGGGTTCACTCGGTTGGGCGCCGGTCGCGCTCCCCGATTTCGGGGCGTGACACTTGAGTAGTTTCAGTTCATGTATTATGACTTGTACGTGTGGTCGGAATTGCATTTCGAGAAGTTCAGAGTTGATTCAGATGGAAAAGTCTCAATTCAAAAGCTTTAAGTTGGAAGAGTTGACTAAGGTTTAAATTTTGAGTAAATAATCTCGCAATAGGCCCGTATGATGATTTTGGACTTGGGCGTATGTTCTGGTTGAGTATCGGGTCGCCCGAGAGCATTTCAGTGCTTATTGTGGAAAGTTGACATTTTGAAAGTTTCAAATATTCCTAAGTTTGACTTGAAGTGGACTTTGGTGTTATTATTGTCTGTTTGGGATTCTAAGCATTGGAATAGCTTTGTTATGTCAGTTGGGACTTGTGTGCTAAATTTGGGTTCATTCCGGGTTGATTTGATATGTTTTGGCACGAGTTTTGGAAATTGGAAGACTTGAAAATTCATATGTTTGATTCGAGGTGCGATTCACAATTTTGACGTTGTTTGAAGTGATTTGAGGCCTCGAGTAGGTTTGAATTATGTTATAGGACTTTTTGGTATATTCAGATGGGGTCCCGAGTGGCTCGGATGAGTTTCAGACGAGGTTCAGATCATTTTGGTTAAGGCTGATGGCAGAGGTTCTGGTGTGTCCACATCTGCAAAGGGCTGGTCGCAGATGCAACACTTTTGTCGCAGAAGATAAATTTGGTTTGGAAGGGGGAAACCACAGAAGCGGAATGATTGGCGCATCTACGTGCAGAAGCGGAATCCTCGATCGCAGAAGCGGAAGCTTGGATCGCACCTGCGTTTGCGCAGAAGCGAAACTTTTCTGCAGGTGCGAAGGCTGGCCTCCAGTGCTTCTCCGCAGAAGCAAAGTTTTGGTGGAAAAAGCGACGCTGTAGGTGTGGCTACTCTTCCGTAGGTGTGATTCTGGGCAGACTATTAAGGGTCGAAGTTGGTCATTTTTCTTCATTTCTTTTGAGTTGGAAGCCTCGGTTTTGGGCGATTCTGGAGGGGTTTCTTCATGAATTTGATTTGGGTAAGTGTTCTTTATCCGAAATTGAATATATTTCATGATTCCATGATTATTTTGATCATTAATTAGTGAATTTAATGGAAGAAATTGGGAAATTTGTAAAATCTTTAAAAATGTAAAATGAAGATTTGGAGGGCGATTCGATATCGGAATTTGATAATTTTGGTATGGTTTGACTCATACCGGAATGGGTGTTCGGATTTTGTTAATTTGTGGGATTATGGGCACGTGGTCCCGAGGGTTGACATTGTTGACTTTTCGAGCGGAGTTGGGATTCGTTATAAATTAATTAATTAGTTTGAGTATATTTTTATTGGGTTTTCCTGATTATTTGACTAGTTTCGGATCGATGGGCATCGGGTTGAGGTGTTAGAGAGGCATTAGAGCCTGTTATGGAACTTCAAAGCGAGGTAAGTCTCCTGTCTAACCTTATGAGGGGGAAATAACCCCATAGGTGTTATATTTATTTCATGCTACATGTTGTGGGAGCTACACATGTATGAGGTGACGAGTGTTCGTGCGTATGCGGGAATTCCTAATTTTGTCCGGGTAGACTAAGATTCACGCCATGTTTTAAATATACTATTTGAGTTATCCTTCATTGTTTAATTACTTTATTTTGCATTACGACCTGAGATTAGACTTGTGTAGAGTAATAGACTAGCTATTTCAGAAATTGGACGAGCTACTTGGTTAGCCATAGAAATTGTACTTCCCTTATGGATTTCTTCCACGTTGTGTGTTGTAATGACCCGGCCGGCCATTTTGAGTGTATTAGCCCCGATCCCCTATTTACTGCTCTCCCCATATCTGTTTCTGCTTATGTGACTTGTCGAGAGATCTTGTTTTTGGTTTCAGAGTGTTTTGGGACACTTAGTCCCTAAAACGGAAGCTTAAGTCTTAAGATTTTGGCCGTAGTCAGAATTTTGTGAAGATGACTACGGAATGGAGTTTCTCAGTTCTGTTAGCTCCGTTGGGTAATTTTGGACTTAGGAGCGCGTCTGGAATGTGATTTGGAGGTTCGTAGTAGAATTAGGCTTGAAATGGCAAAAGTTAAATTTTTGAATATTGTGACCGGAAGTGAACTTTTTGATATCGGGGTCGGATTCCGATTCCGGAAGTTGGAGTAGGTCTGTAATATTGAATGTGACTTGTGTGCACAATATGAGGTCAATCGGACATGGTTTGATAGGTTTTGGCATCGGTTGTAGAAATTTGAAGTTTCAAGTTTATTAAGTTTGGATTGGAGGGTGATTCATGTTTTTATTGTTGTTTGATGTGATTTGAAGGCTCGACTAAGTTCGTATAGTGTTTAGGACTTATAGGTATATTTGGTTGAGGTCCCGGGGGGCCTCGAGTTGATTTCGGGTGCTTAGCAGATGAAATATTGGACTTATGCAATTGTTGAAGCTTTGCTGGTATCTGGTGTTTCGCACCTGCGGTGGGGAGACCACAGGTGTGAGATCGCACGTGCGATGTGAAGGGCGCATGTGCGATTTTGGTCAAGAAGGTCTACGAGCGCAGGTGCGAGAAGGGAGCCGCAGCTTCACATCCGCATATGCGGAGTGATGGTCGCGGGAGCAGTATGGGTGGCCTGGGCAAGGGTCACAAATGCGGAAGTCGAACCGCAGGAGCGGGCTTGCAGGTGTGGCCTAATGCTCGCAGATGCGGTCCCAACCATTTAAGTCATTTTTGCACCTGCGATTGATTCCCGCAGGTGCGGTTGAAGGCTCGCAGAAGCAAGTTTACTGGGCAGAAAAATAAGATTTTGAGGGTTGATTTCCATTTCAATTTTGGGAGTTGGAGAACTCGGTGTGAGGCGAGTTTTTGAGATTTCTTCAAGGAGATTGTTGGGGTATGTTGTTCTAACTCGGATTGGATTATATTTCATGAATCTATTGCTATTTATTCTTCTAATTAGGGATTTGAGTTGGAAAATTAGGAAAAAATGGTAGAAACTTCATAGGCTATAATTTCGAGTTTTGGAAGGAGATTTGTGGTCGGATTCGAGTAAATATTGTACGGTTAGACTCGTGAGTGAATGTGTGTTCGTATTTTGTGACTTGTCTGAATTCGAGGAGTGGGACCGGGGGCCGGGGGCCGGGTTGAGCCTATTTCAGATTTTGGCTTACAATTTCATGTTTTTCTTGTGGAATTGATTCTTTAGGCCTATATTAATTATATCATACTGCTTGTAGCTAGATTCGGGGCGTGTGGAGATTGATTCGAGGGGCAAAGGCATTGTGGAGTAGGATTTTGCGCGGTTTGAGGTAAGTAACATTTTTAAATCTGGTCCTGAGGGAATGAAACCCCAGATTATTGGATTATGTGAGTATTTTGGAGGTGACGCACATGTTAGAAATCATGCTTAGGCTATGTGATAGTACTGTTGGGACCCGCAGAGGTCGCGTACTTGTAGAATTACTTGCTAATTGTTGTCTTGTACTTAGTCATGATTTTACTTGCGTATCATATCTCAACCTCTTCTTGATTCTTGTTGATACACTATGTTATCTTTGTTTGGGCCGATCTTTGTGATTTCCGAGAGCCCGAGAGACTAGAGAGGTTGATGACTGAGTGAGGCCGAGGGACTGTCTGTGAAGTATTGATACTATAGCACGTGAGTTGTCCGTGCAAATATAGAGCTTGGGCTGAAAGGAGCCCCTCCGGAGTCTGTACACCCCTAGTGAGCGCAGGTACCTATTGAGTGTGAGTACTGAGGGCTGAGAGCCGAGTGATTTGAGCTGTTGTGACGAATTGAGTGACTGTTTCCCTAAGAGGCTGTACTTGCTTTTTCATCTGTTGATGCACTTAGTTTCTTTCTGTCATTGTTGTGAAATTCCTGAAAGATTCTATATCTGGAATACCTGAACTTTAACTGTATAAAACTGATTGGACTTAAACTGTCGGATGCGAAAGTATGTCTATTCTTTGCTGGAGTTATTGAAAATCAACTGTAATTGTATAGCTCGTCACTTCTTCTCAGTTCCTTATTTATTTCTGTTACTTGCTGAGTTGGTTGTACTCATGCTACACCCTGCACTTCATGTGCAGATCCAGGTGTGTTTGATCACGGAGGTTATTGAGTTCATGCGCGATCGAGTACCGGAGACTACGAGGTAGCTGCCGGCATTCGCAGACCTTGTCTCTCCTTCTATGTTTTTTTTCTTTCCTGTATCGATACTTAGACACTGTCTTTATTAGACTGGATATCTAGATGCTCATGACTTGGTGACACCATGATGTTTGGGGCTATCTTTCCGCATTTCATTTTGAATTTAACTCCGGCTTTTTGTAAAATTTTCTGGTATGAAAAAGCTTGGAATTATCCTTTTGATGAAATATTGAAGTATTTTGAAAGATCGGCTTGCTAGTACCATCTATAGGCGCCATCACGACAGGTTAGAGTTTTGGGTCGTGACAAGTTGGTATCAGAGCCTAGGTTACATAGGTCTCACGAGTCATGAGCAGGTTTAGTAGAGTTTCGTGGATCTGTACGGAGACGTCTGTACTTATCTTCAAGAAGCTGTCGAACCCTTAGGAAACTTCACATTCTTGAATTCGTGTCGTGCGGATATTTTGATTCTGGTAACTAAATTTCTGTTGTTCTAATTCTCTCACAGATGGTGAGGATGTGTACTACGGGGCAGGATAGACAGCCACCGGTACCACCAGTCAGGGCCGTGAGAGGCCGAGGTCGCAGTAGAGGCCGTGGTAGGGGTAAAGGTACAACTCACACGTAGCTAGGGCAGCACCTGCAGATCCGCCATTTGCCCTAGTTCAGGAGCAGGCTCGAGTTGTGGATGAGCCTGTGGGGCCAGCTCAGGCACCACCCGTGCCCATTATGATTCTTGCTTAGGCGGTCTCTGTTCCGGCCTCAGTAGCCACTTCTCAGGCCGGGGGAGGTGCTCAGACTCTCGCCGCCCGCACACCAGAGCAGGAGGTACAGGGATTCCAGACACCGGTGGCACCGCCAGTCCATCCGGTTGCAGCTGCTCAGGACTATGTGGTTCCTGTCATGCCTGATGATGAGCAGCGTCGATTGGAGAGGTTTGGGAGACTCCAGCCTCCATCGTTTGGCGGTGCCGAGGGAGAGAATGCATAGGGCTTCTTGGATAAGTGCTAGAGGATACTCCGTACAGCAGGTATTCTAGAGGTCAGTGGGGTCTCGTTCACTACTTTTTAGTTCTCTGGGACTGCCTTCAGTTGGTGGGAGTCTTACAAGAGGCGTAGGTCGGTCGGTGCAGCACCCCTTACATGGAAGCAGTTCTCCGGTTTATTCCTGGAGAAGTTCGTGCCACAGTCTCATAGAGAGGAGCTGTGCAGGCAGTTCGAGCAGCTTCATCACGGTGATATGTCTGTGACGCTGTATGAGATGAGATTCTTAGAGTTGGCCCGTCATGCTATTTAGTTGGTTCCCACAGACATGGAGAGGATCAGGAGGTTCATAGATGGCCTCACTTTTCAGTTGCGATTGCGTATGACTAGAGAGAGAGTGTCGGGTGCTACTTTCCATGAGGTTGTCGACATTGCTCGTCAGATTGAGATGGTGTGCAGCCAGGAGCAGGTTGAGATGGAGGCTAAGAGGCCTCGTGGCCAGGGTGGATTCAACGGTGTTCCTTCTGCGGTCAGTTCCACCACTGTAGGGGTCGTCCTTTCAGACATGCTCAGACGACTCACCCAGTTCACCGTGGTGCATCATCTGGCCACGGGTCACACAGTCATCAGCAGGGCTAGTCGTCGTTCAGTGCACTACTGGCTCAGAGTTCTCACCATACCTCGTCAGCTCAGGTTTCCACGGGTAGTTCCTCTGGGAAACAGGAGCAGTAGTTCCGTCAGAAGAGGGGTTGTTTCGAGTGCGAATATTTTGGTTACATTAAGAGAGATTGCCCTAGGTTGTTGAGTGGGGCTCCACAACAGAGTACTCGGCTGATAGCACCAGCACCGGCAACTCCACCACCCATCCAGCCAGCTCGAGGTGGGGCTCAGTCAGCTAGGGGTCGCCCAAAAGGGGGAGGCCGATCAGGGGGTGGCCAAGCCTATTTCTATGATCTTCCTGCCAGACCAGATGCCATTGCTTCAGATGTTGTGATTACATGTAGTCTCAGTTTGCCACAGAGATGCCTCTATATTATTTGACCCTGGTTCAACTTATTCATATGTGTCTTCGTATTTCACTCATTTTCTAGATATGCCCCGTAAGTCTCTAGTTTCAACTGTTCATGTATTTACTCCGGCGGGCGATACTATTATTGTGGACTGTGTATATCGGTCATGTGTGGTGACTATTGGGGGCTTGGGGACCAGAGTAGATCTTTTTGTCACGACCCAAACCGATGGGCAGCGACGGGTACTCGGTACCTTACTCAACTGAGTACCAACATAATGTATCTTTTCGTATCATACTATAATAGATAACTGAGTCGGAGAGGCTGCCGGGAGATAAGTAGAATACAACATGAAATACCAACTTATACATAAGACATACGGGCCTATAAGGCCAACGTGATCCATTATATACTTAAAGCATAGGCCGACAAGGCCATACAAGTATCCGTATACATGACATATGTCTACAAGCCTCTAAGAGTACATAATATCATAAAGGTCGGGACAGAGCCACGCCATACCAATCAACACATATCCTAAACATACTGACCAAACAACAACTCCAGAGCGAATGGAGTGCACCAACACCTTCCGCTGAGCTGATAGCCTACTTGAAGGACTCTCAACCTGTCTATCGGGACCAGCGGGCATGAAACGCAGCGTCCCCAGGCAAAGAGACGTCAGTACAAATAATGTACCGAATATGTAAGGAATGAAATAAATAAATAATAGACAAGAGTGAGAGAAACATGGAGTAAAAGACTCGACATGTACGTCTACATAGCTCTGTGAATCATTTCATTTTTATAATATCATGCATATGCCTATAAATGTCATACCATGCAGAGGTATATGCGTTCATAATATCATCAAGCCTCTGAGGGCATCCCATCATATCATTTCGGACACTGTGGGCAAATCATCAACATATACCAGCTGATCAGGTGGTGGTGCGTATATAATGCCGTAACATTTTTCCATATTCCATATACATATATATAACGCCATCTGGTCATGGGTCAATGTAAATGAATGCAATGCATGAGAAGTACGTCAATAAAATTTTTTGGAATGTCATAAGACCATTATGCCTTTGATTAATATCATGAAATAAACTTAATCAACTTACATATATTTTGAGACCCATGAACAGACGATAGAAAAAATACATCCCTTCTTTCTTACCGAGAATTTCTAATAATACATATGGGGAATCAAGAACATAGGAACCTTTGGTATTTTTATGAATAGAGTCATTTGTAGAATTTGTGCATTTACTCGTTTCGTTTGTATCGTATTGATCATGCCAAAAAGAAAGAAGGGATAGCCTTAACATACCTGGAGTAGGGAAAATCCGTATGATATTCTTGAGAAGGATTGCACCGTACTCCATTAAAATTGTAAAATCTCACGTTGCTAAGTATTAAAGAGTCTTGTATGGGATTTGATTGTAGCAAATCACGTAGTCATTCTTTCTGAAACGTGAATCTTGCATCTTCTAGTCTTAAGGAGATAAGAAAGTCTTTTGTTGTGCTAATCACGTTACCATGGAAAATTTGTATCAATCTCTCTTAAATGAATTAGAGATCTTATACCTTAATAAGGCAAGAAATCTCTTAGAATGTTGTTCTTGAACTCCATCCGTAAGAAGCTCTCTTAGCAAGTCTTAGCATACTCTTTTAATAAAGTAAGAGATCAAGTCTTAAAGTTACATGTTGTGGGCCCAACTTTGATGATGACTTGGCCACAAATACTATCTTAAAATGCCACCTTGTAATGAGAGTTAAGAGGCATTTTCTTTGTCTTAGCTTGCTGCCACGTTGGTTTCAAAGATTTATCCAAAGGATCTTAATAAATTATCCACCAATTTCTTAATAACTTGTAAATCTCCCATTAACCAATACCCCACATAATTAAGAATTATCTCAAATTACTTAAAGTATTACTCACTTTTAACGCACTTTGTACACCTTACTATCATGGCCATGTGGTACCTTGTATGGTATTAGTCCATAAATACCGGGTATTTTAGCTCGGGCCGTATTTTATCCCAAAATGTCAAACTTTGACGAAAATTATTTTCTTCAATTTGCTTACCCTCTCACCTTCACGAACTTACTCATCACTTGTTTCAAATAGCATAATGCTTGTAATCTTAAAATAATCTCATTTCTGAACTTACGTTGATTAACTTACGACGAAAAATGTGGGATGTAATATCTTATTTCCAAGCTTTCATCAATTTACTTATGGCATACTTTTACGTACGAAAACATGGGGTGTAACATCAATCCCCCCTTTGGAACATTCGTCATCGAATGTTGACTGATGCATTTATCATTTCCATAACTTATGTCTTCTGAATACATTAGTACTCTCCTTGCCATCTAGGCAACTGTTCTGTGAATAATCCCAAAGGCCAGGTCATTCCCCCCTTTAGACCTCTTTGTCATACCACAACTTGTGGTCGGAATCCTTCCAATCTTGTAACTGTTGCTACCTTCTATCATGCAGCTTGTACGACTCTGACCTTGTAAGTGCGCCTATGTGACTCTTCTCTCCTTTTCCCTCCGGCTTTTAGCTAATTTCTAGGCCTCACTTTGTAAACATATACAGAATTATGACAAGTTATCCCTCTGGGCGTCTATGGGTATACTGAAGTTCTTTGCTCGGTACTTTGTTGAACTTACAAATATTGTTATACCTTATTTCATAGCTCCGTTTATCCATCCGTATGACTTTACTGCATCTAGGTAGGTTATACTATACCATAACTCTTATTTCAATTTATCATTACTGAGGTCTGCTACCAAACTCCAGGTTACTTTCGTTGCATATCCTATATGCATAAAGCTATATCTTTTAAGGCTTCCTCATTACTGTTCATCTTAAGAATGATAGCCTAATCTCATTTCATACTTTGTGACTTTTGTCCATTTATTGTTGATTCACCTCAATATTGATCTATAATATACCACTGATAACTTGAAATTTTTACGTAATACCTTGCCACTAGGGCTTACGTGCATCGAAGAATATTTGAAGTGATTTTCCTAATCCACTTAGCGGCGATATTATACTTCAATAACTGTATTTTATAGCATCCCAATGTGATTCACATATGTGGGTATTTTAATCCCGTACAATTCATGAAATCCTCTTCAAATCATTTCTCAATCGAAGGCACAAACGTCATCCTTTATCTATCACAATTACACCCTCATTCTACTACCAGGCAGCATTCCATCTCTTCTAGATGCTATTAGTCTTGACTCCTTTGAGTTCATTCAGGCTATACTGAGCTTTCTATAACTTGGAGAAATCATCAGCTCTCTTGTTTTCATGGGCTTAATCCTAAGGACTTATCCATTCTCGTCACCTTCTCCATTGCCCTTTCTTATCCTTACTCTTGTCTTCCTAAAACCTTGTCGCTTTACCATACTTTAGCTTGCGACCTACACATATCTATTTATACTACTCGCAACCTTCCTTCAACTTGCTTGCATCATAGGTTTCCTTATGTCATCCTGGAACATCAAGCGAGACATCACATCATCTTTAACTCTTCTTTACTGTCTTAACTAGACCTCTCGGTACCTAGAAACCATAGGCTGGAAGATATGTCACTTACGACGCCGGTATCATTACTGGATATTGTATCCCGCACTTCTAGCATTCTATTCGAAGTAAGGACTATTCACAACCTTCTGCATTTGAGAATCTCGTACGTTGTCTACCTTTACCTTACTTATCTTAAAATATTGTCTCACATTCTTCTGTCTTTTTCATAACCTTCCTTCTACATAGGCACAATTCACATCCACAATGTGAAGCTCTATTATAATATTTGCACCTCTGCTGCATACACAATCCGGTGGGAGCTTCATACTGACTTCTTATGAGGCTGACACTTATTCTAACTGGCTTTATCGTAGAGCCATTATAGAATATGACTACTGTACTATCTCTCTTGCAACTCTGATATTTAAGAGTGATCCTGCAATATTCTCAATCGCGAGGTCTATAATTTTCTAGGTCCAATAATCAGACTCCTGATTTACTTTAGTTGGTGTAACTCTTTAGTTTCCTCTTTCCTCTGATCAACTTTTATTTAGGCTTAAGCTATCTTTCGATTTGCGGCTTATGGTATGAGTTATTACTTTAGCCTTTCATAGACGCTATGGAATATCCGTGATACCATCATCTAACAATTCAATCCCTTGTCTATGTCCTAGACTCAATTCTTTCTTTTAACTTATACCAGAGTTTTCTACAGTTGTATGATTGTCAACATACATGCTGCATGGATAATACTCCGAAATCTTGAGTACGTTCATAACTTAACTAACTCTGGATCGTTAATCGAATAATTGTTTTCATTCCTTCTCAGCATTATTTAAACGTAAGCTATTACTTTTCCTGGTCTTTCTGCCCCCTTGTTGCGTGCATACTTAGCTTATCTGAGTTCCCATGCATGTCGGAATTTTGTGCAATTCATATTGTCTCGAATATTACTTTTGGTTTCATTTCCCGCTCATTAGCCGTGCTAGGTGCCACTTCCTTATGAAGTGCATACAATGTTGTTGTCATACTGTTGTTACAAGACCATTTCTTCTTTTGGTCACTGTGCTTAGGTTGAAGCCTTCTTCCTTATTTTCTCAGCTAGTCTTTTGTTGTAGTATTTAGGGAGACCTTCTGGCTCTTGTAAAGTTACAAGCTTATCACATCGTATACTTGAAGGAATTTTTGATGTTCTTCCCCGCCTATAATTATCCGTAGTTACTTACCTCCACGTCTTTGTGCTTGTTGGGTTGCTTTTGAACTGATATTTTGACTATCTTCCCAGTGAGACTAACTTTATTTCCATAACATTCATACGGTACCTTTAACTACCCCAACGCTTATCTGAATATTTCTCAAGGGTCACAATGTCGTATCTGCGAGACTGAATTCCCATGTTGGGGTTCACTATGTTTATCTTGCACGATCTGTTGATTTATCTCTAACCTCTTGTCTAGCCATAACTAGACTCTTCCTGAATCAACTACTAACTGCTCGTTAGTCCATTTTCATATATGTATTCTGTGTAATCCCTCTTGGGTTATTCCCTTTGTCTTAACTTACATCTTGCACTGGCTCCTTATTTATCAACAACATCTCGTGTAGGAACCCTTACTTCCTCTCCTTGACGTCGTGCTTGCATAATGTTCTGGAATCATAGTATATCTGTAGGATTTGAATGAGTGCAATCTCATCCCCTTCTCATTTTTATCGCATTCTTCTTTTACCATTCCATAGATACTAGAACCATTTAATTCTGACTTAATACCACATCACACCATATTCCCCCCCTTTAGGGGAGCACTAAGATTTAGTGCTACGATGATCTATTTATAGATGTTTTACCTTTTCATCTTTGGCATAGTTTCACATCATCGATGATCCTTACTCGCCTCTCGGTAATCCTTCTGTACCAAGGATAACGAAATTCCTCATTCGGGG